>BDUI01000378.1:57040-75073 GCA_002335545.1 Apodemus speciosus | reverse complement strand
AAATAAGTAAAATAGAGTGCACAGTTGGGTGGCACTTATACATGACAGTGTTGTGCAGTTGTCATCCTAAGTCCCAGTTCTTACCTCCCAAAAGGAAGGCCCTGGGCCACGCCTTAATCTGTTTCTCCATCACCCAGTCTGCGGCAGCCACCCATTATTTCTCTGTGTACATTTGTCTTTTTGGGATGTTCTCAATGGAGTCATACAGGATATGGCCTCGCGTGTGGCATTTTCCCTCGGCCTGCCCACATCATAGCCTGGATCAGGATATTGTCATGACCCCAGGCTGAGTACAGCTCATTCGTCCACCTGTAGCTGTTTGGAGACTCGCATAGTTACAAATGGTCATGGATCTGTGTGCATACTTGTGGCTCACACCTGGGAGGGGAGCTGTGGGGTCATAAGTCATCCCTATTTGGTGACCTTCCCATTTTGGAGTAAGATCCTTTTGGTCACATGTGCCTTTTTTCCTCAGCATGACACCAGCAGCCCACTGATGGCCACACAGTCATCTGCAGAGGCCCATTGGGCTGTGCGGGTAAGTGAACAGGGGTAAGCTGTTATACTGTTCAGAACATTCTGGAATACTATGTTTGCTTTTTGATGTCTCCACAGTATCACAGGATCATATCTGTGTTTTGATTTTATTAGTTTTTAAGAATTTACTTTATTTTAAATTATTTGTATATCTATGGTGGGTCTTCGTGGCCTTTGAGACCAAAAGTGGGGGTGGGATTCTCTGCAACTGGCGTTACCAGCTGTTGTGAGCCACCTAATTTGGGTGTTGGGAACTGCACTTGGGTGCTCTTAACCACTGAACCATCTCTCCATCTCTTAAGTTTTTGTTTTTTGCTTATTGAGAAAGGGTCTCATTTCACCCAGACTGATKTCAAACTCAAACTAGAGCTGAAGCTGCTCTTGACTCCTGACCCTCTGCTCCTGTCTCTCCAGCAGAGAAAACAGCTTTGCCTAAGCTCAGCTTGCAGAATCACTTCTCACAGCTCTTCACTACAGCTGGCAGCTGAGTCTTGGGGCAAGGAGCGGATGGTATGAGGTTGTAGTTAGTTCTGAGCTCTCAGCCTGCATGCGAGGCTGTGCTGCTTGCACTGGTTCTTCAGAATAGACGGAGACACCCTGCTCAGGCTCTTCCAGCCGCTCTTCCCTCTCTGAGACGTCCGCTGATCTGCCAGAGCCCTTGCTCAGCACCTGAGATGTTCTTTTCCATGCATAAGGTGGTCTTGCCTCTTAGAAAGAAAGCTAGCAAGCAGGCATGGTGGCTGTCTTCGTCACTGTCCTATTGGTATAAGGGGACATGGTGACCCCAGCAATTCTTTTTTTTTTAAAGATTTATTTATTTCGTGTATGTGGGCATACTGTCGCTGTCTTCAGACACACCAGAAGAGGGCATCAGATGCCCATTAGAGATGGTTGTGAGCCACCATGTAGTTACTGGGAATCGAATTTAGGACCTCTGGATGAGCAGTCAGTGATCTTAACCACTGAGCCATCTCTCCAGCCTGACCTTGGCAATTCTTATAAATGAAAGCATTTAACTGGGGCTGCCTTATAGTCGCAGAGATTTAGCCCATTATCATCATGGTGGGAAACATAGTGGTGTGCAAGCAGACGTGGTGCTGGAGAGGAAAGAGAAAGCCACCGGACCTGGCTTGGGCTTTTGAAACTTCATAGCCCACCCGCAATGACACCTCCTCCAACAAGGCCCCACCTACCCCAACAAGGCCTTATCTCCCTATAGTCACTTCCTATGAACCTTTGGGGCCATTTTCATTCAAACCACCACATTCTTTTCTCTGGCCGCCATAGGCTTGTAGCCATATCATAATGCAAAATGCACTCAGTCTAGCTTCAAAAGTCTTCATAGTCTATCCCAGTCTTAGCCCTGTTTATAAGTCTAAAATCTTTTCTGAGATTCATGCAATCTCTTTAACTGTAATCCCCTGTAAAAACAAAATGAAAAAAATAGATCTCATCTTACCAACATACAATGGCACAGGATGTACATCACCTTTCCAGAAGGAAAGTAAAGGAACACAGTGAGGAAATACTGGACAAAAGCAAGACTGAACGCCAGCACGGCAGACTCCAACCTCTGCATCCACATCTGATGTGGAAGAGCTCCAATCCATCCTGCTCTGGACGGCAGCACGCTTCTTTCTCATGGCCGGCTCCACTCTCTGTGGAAGCGGCGTCTCATGGTGCTGGCATCTGCAACACTGAGGTCTCTAAGGCAGCCCAGGCTTCACCTTCACAGCGTCACACAGTGGCCTCCGTAAGCTTCACGCAGGGACACCCCTACGACCTGCCGGGCGTCAGTGGCTTTCCTTAGTCATGGAGGGAGATTCTGTAGCGCCTTTCTTGTATCGTTTCCACTAAAGCCAGAACCACATAGCCAAAGCTGCCAAGTTCTGCCGAGTTCTTGACCTGTCTGGAACATGGCCTCATCTGGTCACATCTTCCCCAGCGTCCTGTTTTTGATGGTTTCCTTCGCTGCCTACGCTTGGTTGTCCTGGACTTTGCTCTGTAGTCCAGGCTGGTCTTGAACTCAGAGATCTGCCTGCCCCTGCCTCTGAGTGCTGGGATTATGGGCAGCACTACCATGCCTAATCCTGAACTTTTTTAAGATTTCTTTTCAGAAATTGGAAGCTTAACCAGGTGGGGTCTTGCTCTTAGATCTTGGTAAGCACTAGCTCAGCTCCATCAAGCTTCCTGGAACTTCCTCCTCTAGCTCTGTCTACCTTTTGTATTTTCCTTGCTCAGCTTGCCCTTTTTACTATAGATGTTATCTCTGCGAGGCTGGCCCTTTCTGAAGGGAAATGGACGGGAGTAGACGGGGAGGGGTGAAGGATCAGGATGAGAGGGGGGAGGGGAACTGCATGAAGATGCAGTGCATAAGAATTTAAAAAAACAGAGAGAGAGCCACCAGCGCTAACCACAGGACAGTCAGTACTGAGCTGCCCTGGCTTCTCCTCGGCCAGCCTTGTTAACCCCACACTCTTTAATTTAGCTTCAGGTGCATTTCTCAGAAGGGCCACTTTTTTTTTTTTTTGGTCAAATTATTACAGAATGATCTCTATGCCACATACTAATATTATTTTTCCCCTCAGCACTGTCAGCACTGGAACATGAGAAGGCAGTCTCTGAATGGTGGCAGCCCCGCCCCATGGTTCATGTTCTTCCCCTTCTTCCTTGATCCTGTTAGCCATCTCAAGGATAGCTTTGAGCTTCTCAGGCAAGGGCTTCGCCACCAAGCTAAATCCTTAGCCCTGTTAGTTTGTTTCTCTGAGACAGGGTCTCATGTGTTCAAACTTGCTGTGCAGCCAAGAATGATCTTGAACTCCTGCTCCTCCTGCCTCCACCTTAAATTGAGTGCTGGAATTGTTGGTGGATTATACGTGCTGGGGGTGGAGTCCAGGGCTTTTTGTGCATGCTTCATGGTCACTGTACCCACCAAGCCACAGCACTAGCACTCTTTTCCAAACCTCTTTTTTGGGTGATGAGATTGGCACTCAAGCCTTTACTGCATTGTGCCTCATTGCGGCTTGTGTTCACAATATGAGAAGCAAAACATTAGCACTTAGGTTGACATCTGAGATAGGGTCTCCCAATATAGCACAGACTGGCTTCAAGCCCTCCATCTTCCTAGCTCTGTCTTGAGTGCTGGGATGAGAGGCTGTGCCATTGGTTCTACTAGAGGTTGACTTTGGTCATGTTCACTCCAGAGGGAAATATCACCCTGTTGGCCTCTGCTCCCCAGGACCCCCAGGCTCATGGTGCCAGGGAGCTGTTCTTCCCAGGCCATAAATTCTCCCTGGAAACCCAAACATCCTGCTCTCACCGAGTGGGCAGACCTGGGTATGGAGCCACACTGCTGGCTCTCACTCGGTCTGGCTTCTTCCGACAGGTGGAGGAGAAGGCGAAGTTCGATGGCATCTTCGAGAGCCTTCTTCCAGTTAGTGGGCTGCTCTCTGGAGACAAGGTCAAGCCGGTCCTCATGAACTCGAAACTACCTCTGGATGTGCTGGGCAGGGTAAGGGGCTGGGTGTTTTCCCATCCTGCCCTGCAGCATGCTTGTCTGTTCCAGTCACCTTTTTCCCACCTTCATGCACTGTACCACCAGGTGCTCAGGACTGTTCTTCTGCCCTGGGAAGATGCTGCACCTTCTATTTCATGATGGGAGGGAGGCACAGGCAGAAGGGAGAAGGCGCACATGTGCTTGTAACCAGAGAGCCTGCTCTGAGCTCAGAACGAATCTTTCTTTTCTGTGTTTCTTTCTTTCCACTTTTTTTTTTTTTTAAAGTGTCTTCATAAGAGTGTGCATATGTGTGAGGTTCAGAGCATTGGAAGCATTACTAAACTGCTATCTGCTTTTGTTTTACATTGGGTCTTTCAGTGGGCCTAGAATTTACTAAGTTGCTGAGCTGGGCTGACTGGCCAGAGAGTTCAGGCATCATCATGTCTCTGCCTTCACAGTACTGGGTTTACAAGTGCACGCCACAACACCCAGCTTTAAAAAACAATTACATTGACATTTCTTTTTTTTTTTCTTTCTTGGGTTTCACAATGGATCCCTGGTTGGCTTGGGACTCTGTGTAGATAGCACTGGTCTTGAGTTCATAAAAATCTACTCAACTATACTTTCCCAGTGCTGGAATTATAGGCATGTGCCACTGCCTTTGATCCTCTCCCATGTGGGGATCCAACTCACCTTTTCAGGCTTTCCAGCAGGCGCCTTTTCCTGCTGAGCCTTTTCATTGACCCTTGCTTTCTCCTTTTAAGGAAATGCTTTTTCCTATCTGTCAGTCTAGAGGTTAAGACTCTTTTGTTTTCTTTCCTTTCCTTTCCTTTTTTTTCTTTCTTTACTTTTTTTATTTAAAGATGTATTTATTTATTATATGTAAGTACACTGTTGCTGTCTTCAGACACTCCAGAAGAGGGCATCAGATCTCATCACAGATGATTGTAAACCACCATGTGGTTGCTGGGATTTGAACTCAGGACCTTCGGAAGAGCATTTGGTGCTGTTAACTGCCGAGCCATCTCTCCAGACCCAGTTAAGGCATTTTCAACTTGAAGGTTTAGAAATAGTCTTAGATATTTCATTTTTGGTTTTATCATTTTAAGATAGGGTCTCCCATTTCCCATATTGGCTAGGGGTAACCTTAAACTCCTGATCCACCTCCATAGTTCATTTCTTTGATTTATTTATGTTAAAGCCTCAGTTTTTGTTGCTGTGGCAACGCACACCTATAAACCCAAAAGGAGGAACATAAGTTTGAGGCCACCTCATTTTGTGTAGCAAGATCCTGCATCAGGAGTCCCTTATCAAAAATGAACTTCAAATTTGTTCTCCAGGCCCCCTACTGAGGGTCTATTGCTCTAGACGGGCATGGCTGCACCCAAGGCATCATCCTGGCAGCTYGCTTCATGGTCTGTGAGGGTCAGGCAAGCTTGCCATCTGTGGGGTGTTGCTTCCAATCCTCTTGCCTCAGCCTCTTGTCACAGACTAGTTCTTCAATGCCTCTCCTCTCCTCTCCTCTCCTCTCCTCTCCTCTCCTCTCCTCTCCTCGTGTGATGTGTGTATGTGATGTGTGTGTGACGTGTGTTCACGTGTGTGTGTGTGTGACGTGTGTTCACGTGTGTGTGTGTGTGTGTGAGAGAGACGTGTGTTCACGTGTGTGGGTGTGTTAGAGAACAGGTGGACAGCTCCCTAGGGGCTAGAGACTGCCATGGTCTCATGCTTGTGGTGGGCGAGCCTGACAGGCCCTTCCTTCCTTCTCACACTCCCTTCTGGATCTGTCTGTCCCCTTTAGGTCTGGGACCTCAGTGACATTGACAAGGACGGACATTTGGACCGAGATGAGTTTGCTGTGGTAAGTTCTCTATGTCTTGTTCCCTCCTTGCTGAGATCTAAGGAAGTGCTCACTTTGTGGGTGCTGTAGTCTTGTGTTTTAAAGTGCTTATTTTCATACCATCCCAGTACTGAGAAAAGGTTTAGGAGTACAGGGGAGTCCAGATTCTCTTATCCAGTGTGATTCTCTTACAATGCCTGCTTCATCCTCCTCTCTGTCTGTGGGCTGGCCTGGAACTTGATCTATAGAACAGGCTGATCCACCTGCCTTTGCCTCCCAAGTGCTGGGATTAAAGGCCTATGCCACCACTGCCTGGCCTATTTTTGTTTTTTGAGGCAGAGTCTCAGGTAATTGAGGATTATCTTTTTGTTTGTTTGTTCTATTCTGGTTTTTTTTGTTTGTTTGTTTTTGTTTTTGTTTTTGTTTTTTTTGAGACAGGGTTTTCTCTGTGTAGACCAGGCTGGCCTCAAACTCAAAGTTCTGCCTTTCTGTCTCTCGAGACCTGGGATTAAACGATTAAAGGCTTTAGCCATCACTGCCTCCTTGAAGCTGATCTTGGACTCTTGATTCTCCTGTCTCTATCTCCCAAGTTCTAGCATTATAAGCATGTACAGCACCTGGCTTTCCAATTACATTTTAAAATAGACTTTAAATTCTATAAGATTGGGGCTGGAGAAATGTCTTTGGGCTTAAAAGTACTGCAGAGGACCTGGTATTGCAGGGCTCTTGTGAACCCACCTAAAGTATAAATACAAACATGGAGACATTCATGTAGTTTAAAGCTTTAGTCCTTTTGCTGGGGCAGTCTCAGCTACTTAATCTGTCCATTGTAGCATTGAGAACCACCATGTGGCTAGCTCTGTACCTCCCTGCTCTGCTCCAGTCCACATCTGTCCCCTTCCTTGTCCTCTTCAGTTTTCCTCCTCCGCCTGTATCTATCCTACTTCCTGCCCTAGCTATTGCTGTCAGCTCATTATTGCACGACAGTGAGACAACACTTCCTACATTTCTTAGATCGCCTTTAGGCAATGAGGATCTTACCTGACATTCATGTTTTGGGCAGATGGGAAGGAATAAATCAGAAGCTGGCGATGGGCCAAATTTCTATAATAATATCAAAATCCTGCCAGCATTTAGCTCTCTGCTGGTACAGTAATCAACAATTGAAAATACAGAGACATGTTATTACAGTGTGAGGAAGGTCACGTCCACAACCCAGGTTGATTCCCAGCTTCCATATTTGACTTGGTGGCTCACAGTGTCTGTAACTCCAGCTCCAGGGGATTTGATGCACCCTTCTGGCCTCCATGGGCACTGCACACACAAAGTGTACAGACACAGGCAAAACACTCAGGTATGAAAATAAACCTTCAAAAGCTGTGATTTTTGCCAGTGTGCCTACCATCCCAGGACTCAGAAGGCTGAGGCAGGAGGATTGGGATTCAGGTCCAGCCTTGACTTCATACCATGACTTTACCTCAGAATAAATAAATACTTAGACGTGACTTAGAGCATCTCTCCTTCTCCTGCAGTGCTGTAGCTCCCTCCTGTCTCATAGTATCCTCCCTAGGGTCATACTCTGTGTCTCTGCACCTCCAGGCTTCAGAACTTTGGAAATCATAAGCCCCGGGGCTGGTGGTCAGCCTGCCTGCTGAGGGAAGGTATCAGTGCCTAGGGACTCAGGCAAATCTATTACATATGTGTGCTTCACTTTCCCCGTTCGTCCTTAGCTGCTACCGCTTTGATTGGTAATAGACTAGTAATGACTGTTGTGAGGTTATTAAAACAAAGACTGGACTGCTTACTGAGTAGAGTGCTTGCCAGGCACGCCAAAATCCTGTGGACACAGCAGGAAGGTCGGGAGTCCAAGGGCACCTTTAGCTACTTGGTGAGCGTGACGCCATCCTGGGAAACTTGAGATACCTGTTTTATACCAGTCAGGGCAGTATGCTCTAGGAGAAGTGCTAGCAATGTGATTTTTTGTTTCTGGAACTTACTACATAACATTTGCAGACCACAGGTAACTCAAATCTTGGGAAAGAGCAGACAGTGGCTGCGTGCTGTGTCTGGATGACTGTCTTCTGTGCTCACTTCAGCTGCCCAAATTGGACATGTCTGGAGGATGCAGAGGGTGCTGATGCAGGAGAAAAGATGAGCAGCTTCCTTAGAGCCTCTAGGAGTCCCCATTGCTCCCTGACTTCATGAGGCAGGCACTCTCTGTGTTCTGAGCCCGCCCCCAGTGCCTTTTTCTTCTCACTGGCACCACAGGCTATGCATTTGGTATACCGCGCCCTGGAGAAGGAACCAGTGCCCTCTGTCCTGCCCCCACCTCTCATCCCACCCTCCAAGAGGAAGAAGACAGTGTTTGCAGGCGCTGTGCCTGTCCTGCCTGCCAGCCCACCACCCAAAGACAGCCTCCGTTCCACACCATCCCACGGCAGCGTGAGCAGCCTCAACAGCACAGGCAGCCTGTCCCCGAAGCACAGCGTCAAGCAGACTCAGGTCAGTGCCAAGGCCTCTTCTAGACCATTTCTCATCAGCAGTAAAGAGAAAGCTTTGATCAAATTCTTTTAAAACTTTATTAGAGGTATGGGGATAGAGAGATGGCTTAGTGATTGAAGAATACTGACTGCTCTTCCAGAGGACCAGGTTCAGTCTCCAGCGCTCACATGGCAGCTCACAGCAGTCTGTACTTGTGCATGTGGTGCATGGATGTATATGCAGGCAAACACCAATACGCATTAAACGAATGAATGAATGAATGAATGAATGAATGAATGAATACATGAATAAATAAAATAAAACAAAAAAGAACCTTAAAAAATTACTATGATTCAGAATGAGCTTTCTTTCAGGTAAGTGGAATTGTTCCCTGGTATATGTGGGGCCTGGACAGTGCCCTTTATTGCTCAAGTCCTTGTAGAAGTGATCCGTGTCTTCACAGAGCCTGGCCCGTAGGCTCACCTCACTGAGGACACTCGTCCATTCATCTGTCTCTATGCACTCGTTTGTTTAAGTGTGTGCACACGTCCTCCTCCACAGATGTCCTCCTCCACCACTGTCTCTCCTTTCCTTTGAGGCAAGGTCTCTTGATCCCTGGGGCTCTCTCTTTCCTGGCTGGGCTGGTACCCAGCACACCTGAGTGGCCTCCYTGCTCTGTCACAGGAGTTGTAGGCACTTGCAGGGTGCCCTGCTTGTTGTTTGTTAAGTGGTTCTAGAGTCAGCACTTCTGTCCTCATGTTTATGCATCAAGCAATCTTTACCACTGAGGAAGCTCCCAGCACTTGCCTCTGTTTTCTAACTGTTTTTAGTTCCTTGAGGCTGCATAAAAGGATGAGGTTCTTCTACTGTAAGGCTGTTGCATTGCGTGCTGTTTTGCTGTATTTACATTTTTTTATTGACTGTGTGAACACACATGGGTGGGTACATGCCACAGTAGGTATGTGTGGCATGGGTTCAGTACAGCACCTGCTAACCACAGGCCTGCCCCTCACTCATCACTGACACGAATCACTGTGCCTGGCTCTGGCACTGGGGCAAGAGCTTATTGTGTTGGTATAGTACCTAGGACTTTCTGTGAAGAACAGAAGCTCATGATCTGAGTGCAGAGGACATTATTTCCGTTTGGAACAGAGAAATAATGTGCTGCACACAGCTGTAACATCGCGTCAGGCGTTCTTAGTCACGCATGTNCACGTCCTCCTCCACAGATGTCCTCCTCCACCACTGTCTCTCCTTTCCTTTGAGGCAAGGTCTCTTGATCCCTGGGGCTCTCTCTTTCCTGGCTGGGCTGGTACCCAGCACACCTGAGTGGCCTCCYTGCTCTGTCACAGGAGTTGTAGGCACTTGCAGGGTGCCCTGCTTGTTGTTTGTTAAGTGGTTCTAGAGTCAGCACTTCTGTCCTCATGTTTATGCATCAAGCAATCTTTACCACTGAGGAAGCTCCCAGCACTTGCCTCTGTTTTCTAACTGTTTTTAGTTCCTTGAGGCTGCATAAAAGGATGAGGTTCTTCTACTGTAAGGCTGTTGCATTGCGTGCTGTTTTGCTGTATTTACATTTTTTTATTGACTGTGTGAACACACATGGGTGGGTACATGCCACAGTAGGTATGTGTGGCATGGGTTCAGTACAGCACCTGCTAACCACAGGCCTGCCCCTCACTCATCACTGACACGAATCACTGTGCCTGGCTCTGGCACTGGGGCAAGAGCTTATTGTGTTGGTATAGTACCTAGGACTTTCTGTGAAGAACAGAAGCTCATGATCTGAGTGCAGAGGACATTATTTCCGTTTGGAACAGAGAAATAATGTGCTGCACACAGCTGTAACATCGCGTCAGGCGTTCTTAGTCACGCATGTTAAGATGGGAGAGTGTCTGGGAGAATGTGCTCAGGGTCTGTGTAAATGTTGAGAAAGTGCTGAGAGTTTTGGTGTCCACGAGGGTTCAGTCAGCTACCATGTAATAGCATGCCTCTTGAGCCCAGAGACTACATAAGGAATGGCTGTGCGGCATAGAGCAGTCAGTAGCAGGTAAATGTATCCTGTGCTCATTAAGACAGGGTCTTGCTATAGTTCCARGATGGCCAGGAACTCCTAGTCTTCCTGCCTCAGACTCACCAGAGCTGAGGGATAATCATATAGTAAAAATCAACAACAACAACAAAAATGGAAACTGGTCAGCAGCTGCAGTTTCGTCCTGGATGTTTCTATCCTGAGACTGTCTCCAGCTCACCATCCCATATTCTGTGGTTCTGGGCTTACAGGGAACAGAAATGGTAGCAGTGGAAACCCCCAACTGACCCGAACTTCACTGTATTTGACCTTTTTTATTCTCTCTGCTCCTAGTGAGAGTCCTGGAGCAGGCTGTATGGTCCTGACACTGTCAGTGAGAACTGTGAGCARTGCTGAGGGCTGGAGCAGGGCTCACAAGGAAGTCACTCTGTTGTAACCTGTTTCAGCCACCAGTGGCCTGGGTTGTGCCTGTGGCAGATAAGATGCGCTTTGACGAGATCTTCCTGAAGACAGACCTGGACCTTGATGGCTATGTGAGTGGCCAGGAAGTTAAGGAGATCTTCATGCACTCAGGCCTCACACAGAACCTTCTGGCACACATCTGGTAATGATGGAAACGTTGGTGGAGATGCACTAAAAAAGAGAGTGGGGAGGGCTCCCATTTTCCAGGTGACAGTATACAGGGAAGTAGGGTAAGCCCTTATCTGGTACTGGACAGCTGTGTTGAAATAGGCCTCCACAGGCCTTACCTTGCCACAGCCACCCGTAACAGTCATTCCGCCTGCCGCTTGAGTAAGCTCAACAAGGGCCTTGACAGTTCCAGTGAGGTCCCACTTGGAGGAGCACCACAGACATTCCATGTACATTACGTTGAAGTCGAGTCGGTCATTAGAGTGTGGTTGTGGGGGGCAGCTGCTTGCCAGTAAATGTCAGTCAGATGTGCTGGTGACCCCACAGTTGGTCCTCTTCAGTAAACTTTCCAAACTCTGGACCCTGGTACCTCTTGAGAGCCCAGGCTACATGAGATTCGGTCAGAGTGGCATACGGGGCTGGGGAGGTGTAGATGAGGCCCAGTGGCCCTCCCAACTCCTGTCCTCCTGTGGAGGGCTGTTTTAGTTCGGGTTTCTATTTTGGTGATAGAACACCATGACAATGTGGAAATGGCTTGTTTCTGTTTACATTTCCAGATCATAGTGGATCACTGAGGGAAGTCAGGCAGGAGCCTGAGGCAGGAGCTGAAGCAGAGGTCATGGAGGGCGCTCCTACTGGCTTGCTCCCCATGGCTTGCTCAGTCTCCTCAGACAACTCAGGATTACCTACCCAGGGTTGGCACCACCCACAATGAGATTTCCAACCCCATCAGTCATTAATGGAGAAAATGCCCCTGCAGAGCCGCCTACGGGCCAGTCTGATGAAGACAGTATCTCGGGCCCTCTTCCTAGACATCTTTCGGTTGTATAAAGTTTATAAAGCCAGCTAGCACAGAGAGTCACCAGCCATCTAGCTGATTCTCAGGGTTCTCTTGCAAGTAGTCACAGCTGTTCTAGTGTAGTTGGTGGCCACTGTATAACAAACACGTGGTGCTGGATGAGGGAGCTGCCTTCATCCTACCTTTGTTAAGTGCTGGACAGAGCTGACAACTCAGAGTGAGGTTCCTTCTGAAGGTAACCTATGTGTTCCAATAAGTTAATTTGTCCTGAACCAGAGCCTTGAGTAGCTTCCTGGCTGCTTTCTGACTGGGTCAGGGAACTGAGCTAGTCACCTGATGGCCAGAAAGAACCATCTTGAGTAATCCTAGCCAGGTAGGGAGGAGAGCCAGCCCCAAGGGTCGGGGGCACTCAGTTGCCTCTTTAGCCAGGCTGCCTTGTGCCCACCTCTGGCAAGTGACAGCACTTTTAACGCCAGTAGTGCACTGCCAGCTCGTCTAGGATACTCCTGTTCTCCTTGGTTTCACACGCGACATGGAGACATGGAGAGACGCAAGGCAAGCCCCCGGTGCCGAATGGACAGGGAGGGCGTCCTGAGACCTCCAGAGTGCGGCTCTCTCCCAAGGCTGCGCACAGCCTCCAGATCTATACACTAAACGGGATGATACTGTAGCCCTGCCCCATCTGCCCAGGGTCTCGCGGTCTGTGCTGGGCACTTGCATCTCTGGAGGGGTGTGTGTTGTGGGGAGGGGTTCTTCCTGTCAGCCTTGCTCCCACGCACCTGTGACCATCCTTAAGGAGGTGCTCATCAGCATTGGTGGGAACATGGAGGCAGTGCCCAGGGCCTGCTGTGGTCCTGGTGGCCTTGGTAATCAGGGCTGGCTCAGAATAGGTGGTGGCAAGTGCAACTGGTGTGTAATTGCATTCCACATCTCTCCAGGGCCCTGGCCGATACAAGACAAACGGGCAAGTTAAGCAAAGAGCAGTTCGCGCTAGCTATGTATTTCATTCAGCAGAAGGTCAGTAAAGGCATCGACCCTCCTCACGTCCTCTCGCCTGACATGATGCCACCTTCGGAGAGAGGTGCCCCCATTCCAGTGAGTGCCCAGGCACCTTTGTTTCTGTTCTTCCTACCAGCCACCAGAAGGTGGTGCTGGTGCCCCAAGACACCCCCCCCCCCCAAGTCCTCAATCTCCCAGGCCACGTTTGGGGGTGGGAACTGCGGGGTRGGAATCCTTTGACTGGGCCACCTGGAGTGTCCTCGGGTCAGTGACTAGTGCTTTGGTCCCCTGACTTTTGTGAGCTGCTGGCACCCTGTGACTTTGAAGTTTTGATCCTAGGACAGTTCAAATGCTCTCGGGTCAGGGGAGTTCACTGGTGTAAAAGAGCTGGATGACATTAGCCAGGAGATCGCACAGCTGCAGAGGTACGTGACTGCCTGCTTTTTGGTGGGTCCCGATGGATGCAGTAGCCTTGTGTCCATTTCCCCATGAGCTTTTGAGGGAAGGGAAGACACAAATCTTCTCAGCTCTGCTTCTGCCTGGATCATTGTTGCTCTGAGTCTGTGTTGTTCAGGTAGCTCCAGGCAGGTTGTGGCTACACAGCTGCCTAGGGATACGAACAGCCGAGATGAGAGGCCAGYACACAGCTTAGGTGACAGACCCAAGTCTGGCATCAGTGGGCCAGTTCCTCGCCGCCCTTTTCCCAGAAGCCAGCGACTGCCATGCTCTTGCCCTGGCTTCCCTAGCCCAGCTGTGCTTTCTATTCCTGTCCTTCAGGAAATCCTTCTCAGCACTTCTTCCTGTTCCCACAGCACCTCCTCACAGTCCACTGTCCTGCAGTACTGGATGRTGTTTATCTGCAGTTCTTTGTCCCATTTGTCCCTCTTTGTTGAGTGGCCCATCGGTGTCAGACTACTGAGTGCCTTTGATTGGGTGTGTGACGTAGGGAGTGGTTTCTCTCAGTCACAGAACTGAGAAGTTTGGTGACATAGGGAGGAACTGCAGGTACCTGTGCCAACTGTCCGCTGGTGTTGGAGCCCAAGGAAAGGTGTGTGCCTGGACCTCTCAATGGGTCCTTGCTGCTGTGGGTCCAAGCTCTCCATTTCCTTGCTGAATGTCAGCTGGGGGCCCTGTGCTAATGCTGGGGACCACTCCTACTCCACACTGTCTGCCTCCAGAGCCAGCAAGGGCTGGTAAGTCCTTGTCGCCTGGGATCCTCCATTTTCCCGTCTGTCTATCAGATGGTAAAGACACTGCTCTGAGGCAGTGGGCACTGAGACAGAGACTCTCGTGCAGGGTCTGCTGTGCCCTATGGTAGGGAGTATCGTTGGTTAGTCCAGGAGTATTGCTGTAAAAAGTGCCTGAGGCTAGCTAATGTACAAAGAGGGCATCTTCCTTAGCTGAGTTTTAGAAGCTGATCTGGCCTCTGAGGACCTCAGATACATGCTGTCATGGTGACATGGGGCCATTTGTGTGACAAGCCTGAGGAGCCAGGACTCCGGAGGCTTCAGGGACCATTCTGTATGGGAATGTGTAGGTTTAGGCCTACAGTCAGGATGACAGCTCTGTGCTGTGCAGTATTGACTGTTTTCATCCATTGTTTTTAAACCTGCAGAGAGAAATATTCACTAGAACAAGACATCAGAGAAAAGGAAGAAGCAATCAGACAGAAAACCAGCGAAGTACAGGTGTGGACGCTGCGCCTCGGCTAGGGCCTGCTGAATGCAGGATTGTGTGCTGAATATAGGACAGTGCATGGGACGGCCTTGGGATTGCGATGTGTTTTTTGTTTCCTTAGTGGCATTGGGGATGGAACCTGGGGTTTCACTCCTACCTGGTAGGCACTGAGCATGGAACCCCAAGCCTCATCTGTGCTCAGGTGCCGGAAACAGCACCTAGGGCCTCAGACTCATCCTCAGTGGGCACAGGGATGGAGCCCTTCCCCACACAGTTTCTAATGCTGAACCGTAGTCCAGCCTAGCGTGTGCTTTTAATCTCTTATTTAGGGACTGTTGTTACCATGTTAGTCAACACCACCCCTTTCCCATAGGAATTACAAAATGACCTGGACCGGGAAACTAGTAGTCTGCAGGAGCTTGAGGCTCAGAAACAGGATGCCCAGGACCGCCTGGATGAGATGGACCAGCAGAAGGCTAAGCTGCGGGACATGCTGAGTGATGTGCGGCAGAAATGCCAGGATGAGACCCAGACGGTGAGTTTACGGTGTCCCAGTGTCCCCTGACAGCTCTTGCCAACAGATGACAAAATGCCAGCTGAGAAACAGCTAGGTACCTGAGGCCTGATCTGTGAATGATCTCTCCGTCCCTAGGGATCGGGTTGCAAAACTTGATGGCTTCAGTAGCTACTCCCTGATGTCCTACAGCAGGGGACAGGGCTGCAGGTGCCCCGCCTCCTGCTGTGACCCCTTTTGTCACAAATGGTCTGCTTCCTCTCACTGCGTGTTCCATACACGTGCCATGTGCAGACTCCTTATACTTTATACCTACTCATTCATTTTTGTGGGAGAGCTTTTGCGTCTGTGTGTGTGTGTGTGTGTGTGTGTGTGTAGCACACTCATGCTTGTGTGAATTTGTGTATATATTTGTGTGTGGTCAGAGGACAGCAGGGGACTAGGTCCTCTTCATGCACTGTGGCTGCCTTGCTCTTCAGGCTTGGCAGCTGGCACCGTTACCCCCCAGCTATATCTCTGTCTCCACAGTGAGAAAGAAAGCTTGGTGTCTGTCTGTCTTTCTGTGCCCTGACTTGTGAGTCCTTTTGGCTCTCATTTCAGATCTCATCATTGAAAACCCAGATCCAATCTCAGGAGTCAGACTTGAAGTCCCAGGAGGATGACCTGAACCGGGCCAAGTCAGAGCTGAATCGGCTGCAGCAGGAGGAGACACAGCTGGAGCAGAGCATCCAGGCTGGGCGTGCGCAGCTAGAGACCATCCTCAGGTCCCTGAAGTGCACACAGGATGACATCAACCAGGTACTTTGACAGGGATGGGACAGTAGTGCTGGTGAGGTTAGCTGCTGAGGACTTTGTAGAGTGTGGCTCAGAGCGCCTGCTTCTGTGTCCCATGAGTGCTGGCCCTTCCCAAGAAGTCAGGAGGAGGCTCTGAGCCTGCCCTGTCCTTGTGCATATGGTGGTCACTGGTCTTCATGTGATCTCTGGGATGCAGGATAGACAGGGGGATGCCCTTAGCATACAGCAAAGAAACCTGTGTCCTGTAGACTGAAACTATCTGCTTGTCTTCAGGCTACAGGCTGACAGGGCAATGTGACACCTCTCTGATCTCAGTGGCTTCATGTCTTATATTGTGCTTTATAAATGTTATTTCCATGGGCTTATTTTCAGGGTTCTTCCTCCCAGCCTTCAGAGACTATTCCTTGGAGATGGCTTAAGATACTTGCAAACATTGCTAATAGAAGGAATGATTGTTGGTGGTAATAGAGGATCTCAATTGTATAGCCTCTGCAGATCTGGAACTCACTGTAGACCAGGCTGTCCTTAAACTCACAGAGATCCACTTGTCTCTGCCTCTTGAGTGCTATGATTAAACACGGTATGATCATGGCCAGCATCACTTTTGTTGTTGGTTTGGCTTGGTTTCAGGATTTTTTTTTTTTTTTTTTTTTTTTTTTTTTTTTTTTGGATTTCCTTTAACTGTGCTTGAGATAGGGTCAGCCTTGAACTTGTGATCAGTCTTCCTGCCTCAGCCTTCCTAGGCCGCCTTCTGGTTCCTCCTCCTCCTCTTCCTCCTGTCTTTTGTCAGTCGGGCAGTGCTGTGTATACAGTTTCGTTATGACATGGGATCCTCCCACAGGACCCATGTCACCTGTCTAGTGATACAGCTTGGGCAGGGCAGCCCTTCCCGGTGTGTATGATCCCGCAGGGAAGGAAGGCAGCTTGCTGGCTGCACCTGGAGCTCCTTTGATGTCCATGGTGTTTGTCTTGCAGGCAAGAAGCAAGCTGTCCCAGCTACAGGAGAGCCACCTAGAAGCTCACCGGAGTCTGGAACAGTACGACCAGGTGCCTGATGGGGTCTCTGGTACCAGCCTGCCTGACCTGGCCACCTTGAATGAAGGCATCTTGCTAGCAGAGAGGGGCGGCTTTGGAGCCATGGTAAAGGTCGAGTAAGAGTCTCCGGGTCCACGTGGGCTCTGCTGCAGCTGTAGATCTGCTCACAACACTGGCTCCCTCAATGTGTGGCACCCTTTGGTTTTGCTGGCTATCTGCCTGCGCAGGGCCCAGGGCTGGTGGCCGACTTCCTCCTGTCATCTAGAAGCCGTGAGGCCCAAGTGTTCCATCTCCTTTTGGGCCAATCACCCAAATGTGGAGGGCAAACCTAACCAAAGCCAGTGTGGTCCCATGCTGCGGGAGCTCGGTGCTCTACTGATGCAGCCTTAGGTGCAAGTATGTGTCATTCAAGTCAAGTGATTCCGAAAGATGGAGAAGCAGGCTGCAGCTGCAGCTTGGCAGTAAGCACTGCAGGCTCCGTTTGCACCCTGCAGCACTCACTGAGCCCACTGCATATCTGCTCTTCAGGTGCTATGCGGCCGGCTGTTGGCTGGCCTCTGGAGGGCCTCAGCACTGTATGGCCACACTGCTTGTGAGCCATTGACGCTCAGGCGATGTGACGCTTCTCTAAGCTTGTCAGCCCCAACTCAGGGTGCCTCTGGTCGGGCCTGCAGCCTCTGGTCCCCGGGGCATCGTGCTATTTCCACCTCTCGGCCACCTCACCTCATCGTCCAGGGCTCYGCTTCGCCCCAGCCCTGCCGCTTCCCTCCTCATGCCCTCTCCTATGGTCGCCACTCGCCTTGCACGCTACACAGAGCTCCCTTCTCTCTTCTCTTTCTTTCCCATCCAAGAACTCAAGGAGAAGCCTGTGCTTCCCCTGGACCACGTAGAAGGTGCTGTTTGTATCTGCCTGTCCCTCGTGTCTGCCCACCTGGAGGGCCCTTCACTCGCGCACTTACAAGTAGGCGGCTTCCTGCCCATGTGGGCATCTGTTCCGTGGACTTCCTGTGGGATTCCTTGCTTTTTGGCTTGTAGCCAGCATGTGTTTCTGTCTGTGACTGCAGTTTTTGGCTCCATCTCACCATTGTCCCCTGTGCAGCTGGCTTGTCCTATGTCCTGGGCCAGGGAAATGCTCTAAGTCTCCCCTTGTAGATTGTTTGCTTTCTCTCTCTCTCTCTCTCTCTCTCTCTCTCTCTCTCTC
>BDUI01000378.1:45132-56991 GCA_002335545.1 Apodemus speciosus | reverse complement strand
GAACTCCAGAGATCCCGGTTGCAGGGATTAAAGGTGTCTGTCTGGTTCCTGTGTAGCTTTTGTCACATCTGGGCTGCATCTTAGCAGTGGATGACAGTTTACAGGTGGTGTTCATTTCTATTACCACCAGAGCATTTTGTACATGGTTATTTTTGACCATTGTTTAACCAGGTAGAATTTGCATGGTTAACTGTCATTTGTACAGTGTAACCTAGATATATTACCTAGAAACTCAAGATTTGTGTCTGAAGGAACCCACATCTTGTATTTTAAAAAAAAATTTTGGGGAGGGGGGTGTTGTTTCCATTTCTTAATAAACAGTTTGAAGCAAGGTCTTTGTTCAGTGTTCCATCCGGGGCTGTGGAGCAGAGGCGTGCTCTGTCCGTTCTCTTCATGGGGTGCAGCTAGGGCCTGTGCTTACAAAGAATTGTGCAACCAGAGTGGCACCTCTGGAACTTACTACAGGTGTTTCTTGAGCCACTGACATAATGTTACATCCCCAAGGTATGACTGCCCACGAGGCAATAGGATTCTCATAGGCCATGTTCACGTCCGTGTATATTCTTAATTACTTTTTTCTTTCACAGTGCTGTAGGTGGAGCCTGAGGCCTCCCACAYGTTAGCTAGGGCTCACCATTGACCCTGCACCCAGCCCCAAACCATGTTTATTTCTTGTGACTGATGGGAGCCTCTTCCTATCCAGGAAACCCACACTGCAGAGAGAAAGCCATGTACCATCCCAGTTTGTCACTCTGACTTATCAGGACAGAATGGACACTTGGCCAGTTCAGCCCTGGTAACAAGGAGGAGCCGCGGTTCTGGGTTCCCAGCAAGGATTTGTGAATGAGAGGTGCTTAGCTGGCAGCTTGAGCTAGGACAGAAATAGTTACTTCGGGACAATTGGTGGGAGCACCAGTATTGGGTCCCTATACAACACACTTCATTTTGAGACAGGGTCTCATGGTGTAGCCATGGCTGGCCTGGAACCCATAAGTGAAGTCCAGGCTACCCTTGGGCTCACAGAGATCCATCTGCCTTTGTCTCCAAGTGCAGAGATGAAAAGACGTGCATCTCCGTGACCACCTCCAGTGCGCTGTATGCCAGGGACGCCACAGAAACTTCTTAGGCATCCTTTGTGGCCGTGTCTGTATTCTGAAAACAGGCAGAGCTTAGCACCAGCTGCCTTGCCTTTGAAAGTGTTTAGTGCGGCTGGGTGTGGCTCAGCAGTGGGAGGGCCTGGGTCCTGCCCTTAGTGCAGCACAAGTTAGTAATTAAATAAAAGTAGTTAACATTCTACCTCTACGAGGAACTCAGTGCTCACCCTAGGGTGGCCCTCACCCTAGGGTGGCMTCTCCCCTTAAACCATGCCCATTCACTGAGCAGCCACATGGCTCTGCTCTGAGAAGATGCCATCGACTAGTAACATTGTAGTAATAAGTTCATCAGCTTGTCTGCAGGGTGACAGAATGGGTCTTCTATGCTGAAGAACCAAACTTACCCTTGTATTTCTGTCCCCTAGGGTGACGTGTTATTCATTTTCCTGGCTAATGGCTGGCTCTAATCATGTTTGGGGGTCAGGGGGCTCTTTTCAGCTTCAAGTCTGGCACAGACTGTCAGCGTTTTTCTTTCCTTCTGATTGAGTCCTGCCAGGGCCTCGGCTGCAGTGCTGTGCTGCATGCATGCTCAGCGAGCCTTTGCCACTCCACTGCACCAGCTATTCTGTGGCACCTTCGGGGAGGAGCCACAGCTGCATGGAACGTGGATGTCTCCTGACGCCTTGTAGGCCCCGACAGTTCCCAGGCACATCTGTGCCATTAAAGCCTATTTGCCCATTGTGGTCCCTTCAGTGATAGAAACACCAGATTGTCAGTAACTAGCCCTGTCCATAAACAGCCCTTCAGAGCTAACCGTGAGCTTCCTTTCTACGACTGAGCCGTGTGGCTAACTCCATCCCTCTTCTCTCTGTGTTTTAGAACACAGTCCATTCCTTGCACGGGGCCAGTACAAGAGGATTGTCTTTTGCCTGGTCCCAGGTTTCCTTAGGTCATGACCTTCTGCCAGTGTCTCTCTGTCCTTGAACCCCACCCGGCAGCTGTGTGTGCTTCCTTTGTCCGTGGTGTGGCAGAGGGGGTTATTTCCTGCCCCAGGGCACGGAGTCTCCCATTGAGGTTCTCTCTGTCCTTGGACCCCAGCAGCTGCACTAGGGTGTATCCATCTCGGGGCTGGCAGTACCCAAGCATCGTCAGCAGCCGCTGTGCTAGCTGCRTCTGTGTTTACCCTCCCTGAGCACCAGGCCTGGCTTCCCTAGGAAGGCCTGTGCCCAGAAGCTCTGAAGAATGGTTCCAGGTAAGAAGATGGCCCACCCACTTCTTCGCCTACTCACAGCCCGTCAGTGACTACTACTTTTTTTTTTTTTTTTTTCTTTTTTTCATTTCCTAAGAATGAATCTTGCTGTATGGCTAGGCTAGCCAGGAGCTGTTGATCCTCCTGCCTTGGGCTTCCCAGAACCAGGGTAACAAGTGTGCTTCCTGCCCCCCTCTGGTGGCTTCCTCGTAATACTCCCCTACCCCCAGGCTTCGTTTCTGCCCCAGGTGCTGGCACCTCGTTAGAATTCTGGACTTACTTTTGGGTTTAGTAGTTTTTTGGAGCATTCATGTCATTTTTCTGAACCGTTGTCTGCTTTCACAGATGCCCCAGCTTTGACATGACTTGATCATTGAGCCCCCGCCTTTTAAAAAACAAACAAACAAGCAACTATTCCAGTTAAATAGTCCTGCTTTTTGGAGGATTGTGTTTCTTAAGCAGAGCAGATCCCTGATTTCTCGGCCCAGCCTCCTGTTTGTGAGGCTCACCCACCCCTCAAGTCATTCCCACTATGGAAAGCACTCTTCAAAACAAACGTTTTATTCTACTACTTTGAGCACACTTGCCTATTCTAGAACTAAGAACCTTTTACAAACATGCAAAGTGTCTTGCATGCTTTAGTAGCTCCCACCAGTGAGCACCAGTGTCACCTCAGGCCCCACTTCCTGCTTGGGCGGAAACGGCCCACTTGTTTCTTTTCATAGAGCCGTTGGGGTGGGGGTTGTTCCTGGTCCTTGGCTAGGCTCCGGCCTCATTATCCTGCCCCTGTGAATGTGGGACTTCAGGGTACGAATGGGACCACACCACACGTACTGCTGTCACTGACATCTTAATTCACTTAGCCATACATCCTTAAGGTTTCTCCGTTTACAGTAGAATTTCCTTTTCAGGGCTGAGTATTATTTCACCACACGGGTGGGTAGATTCCATCTATTTATCATTCTGCTCAGAGACTTGATTAGAGTCATTTTAGATTTACTGAAAAATTACAAAGCTGTGATGAAGTGTCTCCATGTGCCATGCCTGGTTTCCATTTTTACCTTAGCAAATAGACCAATGTCCAGGCTTGTTTTTAGTCAAAATCTCCACGTGGGTGACTCCTCTTCAGGTCCTCTGTTCTGGGCCACACTGCATCCAGTGCAGATCTGAGTTAGGCGTGGGGTCCTGCACTTGGCTTAAACCAAAAGTAACTCAGCACTGTCCTTTCTTCACCATTCTAGGATGATCCTTTCAAAAACAAAGCCTTATTGTTTAGCAACAACTCCCAGGAACTGCATCCAGACCCCTTCCAGGCTGAGGACCCCTTCAAGTCCGACCCATTTAAAGGAGCTGACCCCTTTAAAGGTACACCCAGCCTGTGTTCCCATGAAAAAGCCTGTTGTTAAAAGAATCTTTTAAGATATTTTTTATGCATATGAGTGTTTTGTCTGCATGTACACACGCATCATCTGTGTACAGTTCCCCCAGAGGGCAAAAGAGGGTGTCAGATATTCCAGAGCTGGAGTTACAGTTTCTTAACTACCACGTGGGTGCTGGGAATTGAACCTAGATCCTTAGCAGAATCAGCAGATGCTCTTAACAGCTGAGCCACCTCTCCATCCCCTTAACTTTCAGAGGTTGTTTTGTTTTGAGATGGTGTAGCCATGCCTGTTCTAGAACTCACTCTGTAGATCACTCTGGCCTCGAACTCAGAGATCCTCCTGCTTCTGCCTCCTGAGTACTCACCTGGGAAGCTTTTAGATTTTGACAGTAGCATTTTAGGTCTAAGGGACAGATCCAGCACTTTGGCGTCATTGTAGGTCATCACAACATGACCAGGACAGCTACTGTGTCTCTGTCCTCTTACTGAGTAAGGTAGGAGGAGGTGGGGGATCCAGGGTGGAGAAAGAAAAGTGAGTTCTCTAAGTTCTGTCTGCCCCCAGCCAAGCATCCCAGCTCACCTTGACTGTCTGCCTGCCTGGGGCTGCCRCTTTTCACCATGACCATGCTGGAGTGCAAGGAGACAGACCCGTTGTTTCCCCTGAGCTGGGCACAAGGCTGCCTCTGCTGTCCTCCTCTCCTCACCTGACTGCTTCTCTCTTTGCTCCAGGTGACCCTTTCCAGAATGATCCCTTCTCAGAGCAGCAGACAGCAGCTACAGGTAAAGGCCGGCTTCCTTSTGTTCCTGACAACGTCCAGAGTCTCTCCAGACTCGGTTTATTTGGGGCCAGGGTCACTTGTGCCCCTAGCTGTCTTTGTTGAGTATATGGTGTGACTGTTACACACGGCGGGACTCCCCACCACCCATGCCCCAGACAGTGATGTCATAGCAAAAGACAGCCATGATACAGGCCAGGATGCAGGTCATTTTTGTGGCCTTTATTCTGTTTTTGGCTGGCCTTGTATGTTCAAAGGCTTGAGTTCCCTAGTACCACAGAAACAAAAGATTTGGAATATTCGCCTCCACAGAGATCCTCACCTGTCACAGTAGCCTCTGCCCTGCCCAGTGCCTGGTGATGGCAGTGTTCCTGCCTTGGAACCCACAGTGGTCTTTAACATCCTTTTTTTTTTTTTTTTTTTTTTTTTTTGCCAGTGATATTTGGTTCCTCTGTGTAGCCCTGGCTTGTCCTAGAACTTACTCTNGCCTCCACAGAGATCCTCACCTGTCACAGTAGCCTCTGCCCTGCCCAGTGCCTGGTGATGGCAGTGTTCCTGCCTTGGAACCCACAGTGGTCTTTTACATCCTTTTTTTTTTTTTTTTTTTTTTTTTTTCCCTTTGAGACAGGGTTTCTCTGTGTAGCCCTGGCTTGTCCTAGAACTTACTCTGTAGATCAGGCTGGCCACGAACTCAGAAATCTGCCTGCTTCCGCCTCCCAAGTGCTGGGATTAAAGGTGTGTGCCACCACCGCCCGGCTACATGCAGTTTTATTACAGAGCATAATGTATACACCACAAAATTCTCCTTTAAAAAAGTTGGTATGCTGGGCATGTGTCRGTTTAATCCCAGCACTCAGTAGCTCCGTAGACAGGGGTGTGTGTCAAGAAACTTTAATTATTAGCATGTGTGTGCGTGTGTATATGTGTGTGCATGTGTATTTGTCCCATGTATGGAAGTTGGGAACAACTTAGAGGAGTCAGTTCTCTTTCACCATGTGGGTGAGGCTGTCAGGTTTACAGCAGTGCTTATACCCGCTTGGCCATCCCTCTGTCCGTGGTGATGCTTTTGACAGAGGTATAAACTGTGGGAGGCTGGAGTGCAGGCCAATGGTGGCCATTGCTCTACTCTGACCCCTGGACCACCCACTGCACCGTCACCATACCCTGCCTCATCCGGAGCCTCTCTGCTTGTCGCCCACCTCTCCATGTCCCCCTGGTGTCCTGGCTCACTAATTGTGCCCTCTTTTTCCAGACCCATTTGGAGGGGACCCTTTCAAAGAAAGTGACCCATTCCACAGCTCAACCAGTGACGACTTCTTCAAGAAACAGACAAAGAATGACCCCTTTACCTCTGACCCCTTCATAAAGAACCCTTCCTTACCTTCAAAGGTGAGTGATTTCTGCGGGGCCTCTGACGTGTGTTGGGATCGGTTCCTGGTGTTGGGGAGGCTGGCTGGCTTGACCAGGAGCTGTCATCACAAGCATGGTCTCATTACTGGCTGGTAAGATGGCACCCAGCACTGTCACTGAGCCAGTGTACACAGTGCCAAGTCAGGCCAGGGCATCTTCTCCCTTCCAGTCTCTCTTTGTGCTGTGGTTCTCTGCTCCCAGCTCTACTCCATCTCCTACAGCTATAGCAGAATGCCACAAGTGGCTGAGCATGGTAGCCACGCCTATTGTCCTGGGCAGCACAGTAAGGCTCTGTGTCACACAGGCTGTTTTCCAAATCACATATTTATTTATTAGTGTGTTTTATAGCTTAAACTATACACATACACGTACGTGAGAGAGAAAAATATACTTCATTGTTTATATATGTGTATATATACATATATATATATATACATGTATGTATGCTTTATTGTGTGTGCACCTACATGAATTTATGTGCACCACATGTGTGTAGTGCTCTGGGAGGCTAGAAGACATCAGATCCTCTAAACCAGAAGTTTAGTTTGTTGTGAATTGCCTGACACAGATGTTGGGAACCAAACTCTGCAAGAGTATCAAGTATTTTTAACCACTGAAGTGTCTACAGCCCATGTGTGCATGCGTGGGTGCATGTGTGCCAGAGAGCAAGTTAATGTCAGTCAGAGGACAACGTCATTGATGTTGCCTCCTTCCACCAAGTATGGTCTTGGGCTCAAGCTCAGGCTTGGTGGCAAGCATGTTTATTTAATAAACCGTCTCATTAGCTATGCTCTGGGGTCTTTTTAGTACAAATCCCTGATATTGTGTGTGTAAGTATCTGTGTGCATGTGGGAGTGAGTGTCTGTGTGTATGCACGTGTGCGTGCATGTACATGTCTCTGTGTTAGATTTGAGTTAGATAACTTAGAGGTGATGACTGGTTTCTGTTACTCTAACACAGTTCCTGAGGCTGGACACTTAATAAAGCAAAGAGCATTATGATTCAGAGTTATGGAGGCCAGTGTGGCCATGGTTCTGGTGTGAATATAGCACTGCAGAAGCCGGAGGAGAGGAGCCGGAGCCAGAGGCTGGAGGCCGCACTTGCTCGCCTTCCCTCGTGGACACACAGGACCCAGTCTGCCCTTGCCAGGCCTGCCATCATGATGCAAATGCAAAGTTCCACGCTTGACCTCCTGTGGTCAGACATGCCAGCGTGCACTTGCGCTCAGAATGCTGTGTAAATTTCTCTTCATAACATATACTGAATGTAAGAAACAGTTTGAGGCCATCCTGAGTCTTCATAGCAAGTAGTTGGGTTACATAGTGAAATGCTGTCTGAAAGAAAAAAAAATCCACAGGGCAGGGAGGTGGCCCWAGAGTGCCGCTCAGCAGCTCAGAACTCCCTAGGGAAGGAAGCCTGAACGGCCCTCAAACCCGGCACCTGCGAGGCAAACTGCCTGTGCTCTTGGACATGCACAGCTGTAACCCTGTTAGTGAGCTTGGGGTGGGGGGAACACCGGAGCTGGCTGGCTGCCAGCCCAGCTCCATGGTCAGTGGAGACCCTGCCTCAGATGAGCACGGCGGAGAGTGATGACTAGGACACCAGGTCCCTCTGGCCTTTGCATATACACTCACCCCACACAAGAGAGACAAACAAGCTTCGTGGTCAGACTGGGGCACACCCTGTTAGTTCTCCATGCACGCACAATCCGAGAGTGCCGTCCCTTTGCCCAGTGTGCTGGAATGTGAACCACAAACTAGAATTACATTTCTGTTGGGAATTTTTTTTTAAAAAGATTTTTAAAAAGGTTTTATTTGTAAAAGTGTGTGCCTGTATGTCTGTGTGTGCAGCACGTGAGTGCCTGGCGCCTATGGAGGCCAGAAGAGGGCATCAGATCCCTGGCCCTCCAGTTATATGTAGTTGTGGGCCATCAGGAAGGCCAGCCAGTGCTTGTAGCCACTGAGCTCCAGCTCAGAACTTTATTTTTGAGACAGGCACTCTGTAGCCCTGGCTGGCGTGGGACTTGGCAGTCTCTCTGCGTCATCCCAGCGGCTTCAGAGTTGCCGGCGCCCTTCTGCCTCGCTGCCCTGTGTCCTGTAAGTTTAAGAGTTGAGTATTCTTACAATTTTTATTGTTTGTTTGTTTGTTTGCTTATTTTTGACTTCTTTGAGGCAGGGTTTTCCTTGGAGCCTGGCTGTCCTGAAACTTCCTCTGTACACTAGACTGGACTCACACTCAGACATCTGCCTGCCTCTCYGCCTCCCCAGTGCTAATGATTGAAGGGTTGTGCCTCCAAGCTTGATAAATAATGTGCTCTTAGAATTGGCCACGCATGCGTCATTTCTGATTCTCTTGGAAAACAGACTTTTCCTTACTTTATTGAACCATGCTCCCAAGCCCTCACCTGGGAATCCTAGGCAGGGGCTCCAATGTTATCCCGTCTGCCAAATCTTAGTGCTGTCTGTGTCCGGCCGTGGCTCGCTTCTCAAGCCTGTACCTCATTTGGTAATCTGTGGGGACTGTAGACTATCAGTGTTACCTGCAGCAGGGCATCTGCTGAGGATTACACTCCGCTGCCCAGGTTTGTCTGGTCACCCCGCCCTCCCTGAGGGGCAGTATTGTTTAGGGCATTTACGACTGTTAGGGAAAGTATGGTTCAGAGGCTAGATGGCAGAGTAAACTTTTCCTCTCTCCTCCCTCAGCTCGACCCATTTGAGTCCAGTGATCCCTTCTCATCCTCCAGCATCTCCTCGAAAGGTTCAGGTGAGAGAGATTTGAAGCTCCTGTCCTCCACACACCACACCTCAGTAATGCCATCAGTCCCCAGATAAGTGTGCCTTTGGGTGGAACTTTTAGGTCCTTGCTAAAGTAAATGCCCCTCCCCCATCACAGCATGATCTGGCTTTCTTCCAGATTGTAGGAATTTCTCTGTTAACACCAGTGCTGTGGGGACTCATTGTTCTTAATGGGGRCAGTCTACAGTTTTCCAAGCATGGTGGCACCCACACATTCCCAGCATTGAGCAACTGAGGATCACTAGTTTCAAAACAGAACCAGGCATCGTAGTACACACCTTTAATAATCCTACTACTCTGGGGTTAGAAGCAGGGGTCTCTCTGAGTTCCAGACAAGCCTGGGCTACAGAGTGAGACCTTATCTGAAAAGGGGAGTGGGGGATCTCTCCCAGCAGATGACCCCCCACACATAAATGGCCATCCTCAACTGTCTTATTGTCTTCATCACCTCTGCTTCTCTTGGACTGGTGGGAAGGCAGGCTCAGGCAGAAACTGGTCTGTCCTTTACCCACTGTGATCCACTGGCCTCATAGGAGTCGTCTTCCCAGAAACAGTCAAAGCCCTGAGCCTCTTGCTTCTAGGGTTTCCAAGGGCAAGCCCTAGGATTGCCCTCAGCTCTCAGGCACGTCTGCTCAGACTGTAACCCAGCTGTGTTGGTCCACTCACAGATCCCTTTGGAGCACTCGACCCCTTCGGAAGTGGCTCCTTCAGCAGTGCCGAGGGCTTCGCTGACTTCAGTCAGATGTCCAAGGTAAGGCCCCTCCCAAAAAGGCCTGGCTATGGCCTGTGTCCACATGCTGTGTGGGTGGCCAGGTACTTGTCACACTCTTGAGCACAACTGTACACAGTAGTGAGAGCACAGGTCCACTCGAAGCTGCTGTATCCATGTCCCCAGGTGCCGTCAGCCCTTGCCTATCTTACTCTCCCTGGCATTACACAAGGATAAGCTCTGAGGGCATGAAGTTGGCACCTCTGTRTCCAGGCACACTTTTCTGTCTGCCAAGGCCCTAGGGARGGAAGAGCTAGACATGTTGGTCCCAGGAGGCCAGCATAACAGGCCTCAGGCTTGAGGTATCTGGATAAAGTTGATTACACAAATGTCTGAAGCCTCCACAAACTAAATTCTTGAGGGTATTGGATGGTGAGCTCAAAACACGTGTGAATAAATATGTACATGAAGACAACCTGCATTGCTAAGGTCAAAAGCCGCATTCYGTCGTGAGCAGGAGTGTCTGAAAGGCTTCCTTGTCTGCTCTGGTTCTGGAATACACTGGCTGGCGTCACTCATCGAAAGGGGCGTGGTTAGAGAGCCACATCTTGAGCTCTGCAAGAAGTCAGCTAGCAGGTAGCACCCCAGATGAACTGGTAGGGTGCAGGCCTTCCTCTAGTACTAGGGAAGCTCAGGTGGGAGGACTGCTGCGGCTTGGAGGCCAACCTGGGCTCCACAGGGAGACACGTGTCGGAGAAGAAAGCAGTAAGATTCATCCTTATCAAGACCTTGCTAACCTGGTCTTGGTGAGAGGGACTAAGTCACAGATCCTACCCAGCATACAGGTGCATTGTGTCATTTGGTTTGATGTATGTTGGTGTCATCTTTGGTAATGAATAAAAAGGTCAAGCCAGCCTGTGGCAGCAGAGTATTTAAGGACAGTTGTGTCTCAGCCCCTGCTTGCCTGACCCAGCACCTTGTCTACTCTGCCTCCCACTTGGCAAGGGACAGGTCTGTCCTTAGAGCAGTGTGTTCTGCCTTGCAAATGCTCCTTATGGGGCATGGTTTCCCCAGCAGAGTCCATCCTCCTACTGGGGCCATGTGGGTAAGGGAGTCAGGGAGCAGCAGTCCTGTCCCTTGAAGGAGGCAGCGGGAGGGAGTTCTGAGGGTGCAGGCATCCCTCCTCTGACATGACTCAGTTCACTGTGAACATGACAGACTGTACTTCTGGGTGGCTTCAGGTGTCTTGCAGGATGTGAATGTTTGCATGCATTATCTCCATCGTAGTCAGACTGAAAGAAGCTGCCCATGTGCACTCAGCACAGATGCAGCGTTTTTCTCTCTTCACTGTGAGGGTGCTTGAATGAATTCAGGTGTGGACCCCCAAGAGATGGAGACTAAGCACAAGTGGTAGCCAGCACCCAATCCTGGGGTCCCTGCCCTTGCCAAGCATGCCCTCTTTACTGGTGTCTCAGATGCCCTGTAAATCTCAGCTGCTAAAGGCTGGCAACAGAATCAACACTTGGCATGCTGCAGGTTTTCAGCACAGGGACAAACATACACAGAGGCATAGGGAGGCATGGCTTCTAGCAGGAAGCCTGCATTTGGAGCACTTAGGAGCCCGGTGCATGCASATCCAGGGGCAGCCATTACCGTACCCTAGGCAGCACCCTGACTGGAGAGGCAGAGGCAGCCAGTGACGGCAGGACATGTCGGCCACATGGGGGCAGCAGCCTACAAGGGCTGGTGATCAAGAGTTCTCAAGCAGTCTTCAGTGGGCTCCTTTCTGCTCTCTAGGCTTGGATCCTGCCCCTGCTCATTGTCAGCCCCAGCAAAGGCCTGGCCAAATGTACAAGGTGTGTGAAGTTGTGGGTTCTGGTGGTGAAGGAGTTTTCTCCACTCTGCCGTAGCCACTGGCTGGTTGGTTATATGCATGCAAGCTGCCCTGCTCTTGAGCTGCCCTGCTCAAGAGTCACAAAATACCAAAGACCTAGGAGGGGGACTGCTTGGGAAGAAAGGGTTCCTTGGGAGTTGGAGGGAATGTCAGGGCTATGGGAATATATCACATGTGTGTAAAAATGTTAGTAAGTTCAAAGTATTCGTGTGTGGCCGTGCGCATGGCTGTGGGACGGAGCCTGGGCTGCTGTCCACCTGACGTACTGAGCTTCGAGGCTGGAGAAGGTGCTAGCTGCCAGCCCCTACCTAGTCCTCCCCTGGATCTCTGCCCAGCTACTCTCCAGTTACATAGCCCCCTTCTCCTAAGGGATTCAAGCCTRTGCTACTGTGTGTCCTCCCACTCCCAGACCCCTGGCAGGCCAGGCCTACTTCCTGTTCTTGGCTCTAGGCCAGGACAGAGTTGAGCAGGACTGTGGAAGATCTTGTCCCTCACATACAGTATTTGTACCATCCTGGGGCTTCTTGACTTCCTGACACTTTTAAGGACTG
>BDUI01000378.1:17167-44567 GCA_002335545.1 Apodemus speciosus | reverse complement strand
CGGATTTCTGAGTTTGAGGCCAGCCTGGTCTACAGAGTGAGTTCCAGGACAGCCAGGGCTACACAGAGAAACCCTGTCTCGGGGAAAAAAAAAATCTTTGCATTGGTGCTGATGGAACACAGGGTCCCCCTGCATGCCCGGCAGGGGCTCCGCCCCAGTCCTTTTTGGCTATTCCTCAACACTGCTCTTGAGAAATATGAACAACCTACACTGACAGGACTTCGAGGCAGTTGCAGTGGTTATTATTAGCTCATTCCTGCTTCTGAGTCCTTGCTGTCAGTGGACGCATGCCTTGTTCTTCTCCAGCTCCCAGGCCCTGGGAGAATGCTTTTAAAAACAGCAGCTTCGCATGACTAGGAAAGAGCCAGATTCCAAAGACCAAGAAGCCTAAGACTGTCAGAACAGGCTACAGGGGCGGGCGGTGGTGGCACACACCTTTAATCTCAGTACTTGGGAGGCAGAGGCAGATGGATTTCTGTGAGTTCAAGGCTAGCCTGGTCTACATAATCAATTTAGACCATCCAAGGATACACAGTGAGACATTTCCAAAAAAGAAAAAAAAAGAAAAGAAAGAAAAGAAAAGAAAGAAAGAAAAGAAAAGAAAACAATACAATAAAATTGGATGGAGTGGAAAATTGCCTGGGCGTTGTGGCACTGGACAGAACAGAGCCCTATGAGGGAGCCAGGCTGACACAGTTAAACCTGTCCCCTTCAAGGTAACAGATAATTTGGTGGGCTTAAGCCCCTTGGGGAGATGACACATCTGTCGTGCCTGGAGAGCCAAGCAGCACTGGGTCCTTTGTGGATTAGAAAGTAGACTTTCAGGCCCTCACCCTCCTGCCTGTGACTCAGGGCTCCCTGACTGGGGAGACCTGTCCCAGGACATAGTTCATCTCCAGGAAACAGCCCAAGACCAGAAAAGCTCATCTATACTGCTGCCTTCTCGGCAGGCTTCTGGATTTCAGACCGCAGAATCAGGACTGCGTGCACACGGGCTTGAGGACTCATGTACCTTCAGCTAACAAGTGTCTTTTCGTTTTCTTTATCAAATTGCATTTCTTTGGGGGCAGGGTATCATCGCATCCATGTGCCAAGCTTGAGTCAATATTTTTTCCATATGAACCCAGGGATCAGATTCAGGTCACTAGGCATGCTTGCAAGCATATTGAGCCATCTCTCCCAGCATCAGAAGTGAGTGACTGGTCCTCAGCTCTCTCATGCTGGGTCTTGTCTGGAGGCTGGAGTAACATGTGTTTGAGGGCAGCCTTGGGTTTATGGCAAGACCCTACCTCAAAACAAACAAACAAACAAACAAAAACAAAACAAACAAACAAAAGCCCAAACCAAGCACTAACCTGTAGATGACCTGTTTTGCCTCCTCCCAATCCCCAAGGCAAGAGGAGCTGAGGGTCTGTAGACACAGGTTTCAGAAACAGGTGGGATCCTACCCACAAGCCTCGCGGTACACAAGTGTCCTCTTAGCCTGTGAGGACCCATCTTGGGAGCCCTTCCCCAATGGTTGCCTGAACCCTGTGTTTGCTGTTCCCTCTGCACTTCTGGAAAAGCGTGACCCATAAACAAGGCACAGCTGGCAAGTGCAGTAGTTACAGCATGCTGCATGCAGTAAAAGTTATCTCAGACTCAAGAACTGTTTTTCTGGAGTTTTTTCCTCTTCTTGTTCTCAGCGTGATGGAAACGTGACAGGGTGCGACAGCTGTATTCAATGTGCCATCTCTGCTGCTCAATCCAGTGTCTGGCAGGCATTTTACCTAACACTTCCTTTCTGGGACATCTCTATCACATCACAGATGGGAAATCAAGGCCCAGGGGGTTGGACTGGGATTTCAGTCAGGTTGAGTAACCCAACTCACCTCTGACCAGCGCTCTGCAGCCTGACCAGGCTGCTGTTCTGGAAACTTTCATGGACAAGCTTTGAATTAAGACTGCCATTTGTGTATAAAGACTTGAAACCCAGCAGTGGTGGTACACACCTGTAATCCCAGCACTTGGGAGGCAGAGGCAGGCGGATTTCTGAGTTTGAGGCCAGCCTGGTCTACAGAGTGAGTTCCAGGACAGCCAGGGCTACACATAGAAACCCTGTCTCAGAAAAACAAAAAATAAAAAATTAAAAAACGACTTCAGAGTATTCTTGGTAGAGTATCGTTTGCTCCTCCCTGCACTGCTATCTGCCCACCCGCCGGGCCTTCCTGCATGAAGCTCCCAGCTGCAGGGAACAGCTGTTGGGGGTGGGGAGCTTCAGAGCCCTGATGTCTTGGGTATATATGTGCACATGATGATGTGTGCATATTAGATGTCTTCCTTAATCACTCTTACTGTCTGAGGTGGTTCTCACTGAACCTGTAGCTCACAGCGTCACCTAGACTGGCAAGCAAGTCGGGGGTCCTGTTCCCACCCCCTGGCTCTAGGGGTCCTGTCCCCACCCCCCGGCTCTAGGGTTACAGACAGACCACAGATGCAGCAGCACCTAGCTTTCCCAAGGGTACTCAGGTATTTCACCCATCGGCTATGTCTCCAGCCCCAGAACCCTGTTCTCTTTTGGAGAAACTACCTTCTCTCTGTGTACCCTCCTGGCTGTTTCTCCCCTGAAGCCGTGTGTGTCACCTCCAGACTGAGGACAGGGCTACTTTTCCATGTTGTGACCCTATGCCTACCCTTCAGACAGTAGCCTAGGCCTAGGTAGTGGACACCGTGTACTGGGTCAACACTGATCCGAGATGTAGTCTGGGCAAGCCACATTGACTTCTGTGCCTCAGTTTGCCTGTGTGTAAAGCAGGGGTAATGGTAGTAGAATTCTCTCACAGGCCCCTAGAAAGGAGGTAAAAGTAGCCATTTCCTATCTAGGAGTCTAGAGAGCATTGAAGGGCCTGGGGAAGAGACCTGCTGGTGTCAGCTTGGCTGCCAGAGCCACTCCAAATCCCTGTCACACCTGTCCTGTAAGGGGTCAGTGCATGGCTAGAGCCGGGCTGCTTCTCTGGCCGAGTCACACTCTCCCCCTCAGTCTGAGTCTGCCGTGGTTCCCGGGTTCTCTGGCTCGCTTTCTGTCCTTGATCTGCCCTGTGGGGAGGAAACAGAAAGCGCCAAGCCCTCTCACTGTCTGGCTCCTGAAGTCTCCTGTCATCTTTGTTCTCGCTTCTGCACAGTGCTTGTAGACACACCGGGATGGCAGCTGTGCCTTCATGCCTGGCAACACTGGATGTATGTGATGCGCACTTTGTTCTTTATCTTGTTTGTTTGTTTGTTCTTGTCTGCTTTATTAAACTCTTTATTTCACTCTTTTTGAGAAAGGAGCTGTCTTAGTGTTACCATTGCTGTGATGAAACACCATGACCAAAGAAAGTTGGGGAGGAAAGGGTTTATTTGACTTACACTTCGATATTGCAATTCATCATTAAAGGAAGTCAGGACAGGAACTCACACAGGGCAGGAACCTGGAGGCGGGAGCTGATGCGGAGGCCATGGAGRGATGCTGCTTTCTGGCTTGCTTCCCCTGGCTTGCTCAGTCTCCTTTCTTATAGGACCCAGGACCACCAGTCCAGGGATGGCACCACCCACAATGGGCTGGGCTCTTCTTCATCAATTAGTAATAAAGTGTTCTACAGATTTATCTGCAGCCCAATCTTATGGAGGCATTGTCTGTCTGTCTGTCTGTCAAGACAGAATTTCTCTGTAGCTCTGGCTGTCTTGGAACTTGCACTATAGACCAGGCTGGCCTCAAACTCAGAGCACTAGGATTAAAGGCACCACTGCCCAGTTGGAGGGATTTTCTTAATTGAGGTTCCCTCTCCTCTCAGATGACTTTAGCTTGTGTCTAGTTGACATAAAAATCTATGTTCTGCTTGCATATATGCCTAGGCTAGAGGTCAAAAGAAGGAATAAGATCCCTGGGGCTGCAGTTGACACACATTTCTGAGCTGCCATACGGGTACTGGAAACMAAACCCAAGACCTCTGCAAGGGCAGCCAGCACTCTCAGTATCACTTTAATTCTTTTAAACTATTTTGTATTTGTGTGTGTTGAATGCATATGTGATTATGGGCGTTTCCTCTTTCTACCACACAGGTCCAGGAGTTAGCTCAGGTTAGCAGGCTTAGCAGCATTGCTCCCCTGTTTTCTTGCTCCCCACCAGGTGTGGTAACACCTGCCTATCCTCCTAGCTCCCAAGAGACTGGGGCAGGAGTGTCAGGAAACTCCAAGACCACCACACAAGAAAGCAGTGTTTCTTACCTACCCCTCCCCACACAGCAGTTATCCTCTCATATGGAAGGAACCAGTTCTTTCCTGTGAGCACCTCAGTTGAACTTGTGTGGTTTGTCCACTAGTCTGTCAAGGCTGTGTCCCCCACTGGTCAGAGGCACTGCACCCTGTGATGCTGACACACAGGCCCCTGCCAGCCACGGTTCAGCACTGATCCTGAACAGTGAGTGGAAGAGGCCTGTGCTACAGGAGGAGGCCCAGGTCCACCACTGAGACAGTGCCAAAACAGTGATGACCAACAGGCAGGGCTCAGCCAGTGTGGGCTCCAGCTGCTAACTACCCATGGAGTCTCTAGGACTTGACTGAGTCCTCAGGGCTGCTCTCATAGCTCCATGGGTTGTAGTACCAAGCCTTGTTTGTTTGTTTGTTTGTTTGAGTAGATGGGCTCAGGGACAAGGTCCAAGACTTGGCCACACAAGGATGGGACCCTGTATGCCTTGCAGAGTGCTTGGAATGTGTTGTCACATCAGCCCTGTGGTGCCAGTTGTCTTCTGTTACTCACCCAGCTGCTCACTCTACCTTTGTAACAGCAGCCTCTCTACCCTCACACCCACCTGCCCCTCCCTTTCTCTTAACCCATCCAGCCATACTTCCTTCATCCAYCAGTCCAYTCAKATGTCTRCCCGCTGTCAATCTGCTCGTCATTCCCTCCATCTGCCCTAGTTTCTTTCACGTTGCTCTAATAAAATATCCTGTCAGAAGCAACTTTAAGGGAGAGGGGCAGGTTAGTCCATCACTGTGTGGAAGCCAGGGTAGGGCTTGAAGCAGCTAGTCACATCCACGTGATCTCGACTGTTCAAGATCAGGGAATAAACACATGCATATTTGTGCTTAGTTCTCACACTGTCAGGATCCCTGCTTAAGGAGTGGTGCCACCCACAGTGGGCAGGTCCTCCCATCTCAGTTCTTGCAGTCAAGACAGTGCTCTCCCCCATGCCTGCAGGCCAACCTTATCTAGACTTTCTTCCCTGGTGATTGTAGATTGTGTCAGATTGAGGGTTTAAATTAACCATTGTACCATCCATCCATCTACATCAGTCTATCCTGTCATCTCTCTACCCTCCCACATATTTATCTGTTCATCCACATAGCTATCCGCCTACCCATCTATCTACCCATTACCCATTGTCTACACCGGTCCACACATTTACCCACCTACTTACCATCTGATTGCAACTGTCTTATTTCAGACAGAGGAATAGAGGCTAGTTGAACTGAGCACTGGATAAGGGAAACAAGCTGACATGGCTACCAAGAGTGGGTGGAGATAGTATTGGCTATGCCCACAGATGGGCGTGGGCAGCCATTGGAGCAGACATGCCAGCCTGGTGGGGCTAGTGAGGGTGTGTTCCAGCACCAGTCCAGTGGAGGCTGAGACCATGCATGTTTCTGATCATAAACAGAAGTCCCAGGGACCCATGTGCAGTGTTGAGTTGGGAAAGAACTCACAATGTAGCGAGAGAGGCCGCTGGAGAGCAGGGCTCCCCTCTGCTGCTTGCATTGCAGCTCTCCTTCCATACAGAGGGCCTGGCTTTGAGGGTAAAGGGAAGCAGGGACTTAAGAGGACCTGGGTCTTGCCAGGGCTCTTGGTGCGGGAGCATTTGCTCGGTGCCTTCTTTTTAATGTCTATTTTTGCCTCTTTCGTGTCCTCTCTTACAGCCCCCACCTTCTGGCCCCTTCTCCTCCTCCTTGGGAGGCACAGGATTCTCAGATGACCCCTTTAAAAGTAAACAGGACACTCCTGCTCTGCCTCCGAAGAAGCCCGCTCCTCCACGGCCCAAACCGCCCAGCGGTCAGTACGCTTCCTCTCGCGGCACCCGCCGGCGGGGACAGGGCGGCGGGCACAGGGCCCCTCCACTGAGCAGCCCAGAGTAGAGCAGACCCCAGGGCAGGACAACTCCCCTCTGCCAAGTTGCCCCCTCTGCCCCCTCAGTGCTGTGTGCGCTGTGCTGTTCCCTGTCCTGTGGTCCCGGCTGTGATGGCGTCCTCACATGGATCCCCATTTAAGGTGTCCTCATCAGTGGTTTTCCATCCACATGGTCCCTCGGTNGATGCTGCTTTCTGGCTTGCTTCCCCTGGCTTGCTCAGTCTCCTTTCTTATAGGACCCAGGACCACCAGTCCAGGGATGGCACCACCCACAATGGGCTGGGCTCTTCTTCATCAATTAGTAATAAAGTGTTCTACAGATTTATCTGCAGCCCAATCTTATGGAGGCATTGTCTGTCTGTCTGTCTGTCAAGACAGAATTTCTCTGTAGCTCTGGCTGTCTTGGAACTTGCACTATAGACCAGGCTGGCCTCAAACTCAGAGCACTAGGATTAAAGGCACCACTGCCCAGTTGGAGGGATTTTCTTAATTGAGGTTCCCTCTCCTCTCAGATGACTTTAGCTTGTGTCTAGTTGACATAAAAATCTATGTTCTGCTTGCATATATGCCTAGGCTAGAGGTCAAAAGAAGGAATAAGATCCCTGGGGCTGCAGTTGACACACATTTCTGAGCTGCCATACGGGTACTGGAAACMAAACCCAAGACCTCTGCAAGGGCAGCCAGCACTCTCAGTATCACTTTAATTCTTTTAAACTATTTTGTATTTGTGTGTGTTGAATGCATATGTGATTATGGGCGTTTCCTCTTTCTACCACACAGGTCCAGGAGTTAGCTCAGGTTAGCAGGCTTAGCAGCATTGCTCCCCTGTTTTCTTGCTCCCCACCAGGTGTGGTAACACCTGCCTATCCTCCTAGCTCCCAAGAGACTGGGGCAGGAGTGTCAGGAAACTCCAAGACCACCACACAAGAAAGCAGTGTTTCTTACCTACCCCTCCCCACACAGCAGTTATCCTCTCATATGGAAGGAACCAGTTCTTTCCTGTGAGCACCTCAGTTGAACTTGTGTGGTTTGTCCACTAGTCTGTCAAGGCTGTGTCCCCCACTGGTCAGAGGCACTGCACCCTGTGATGCTGACACACAGGCCCCTGCCAGCCACGGTTCAGCACTGATCCTGAACAGTGAGTGGAAGAGGCCTGTGCTACAGGAGGAGGCCCAGGTCCACCACTGAGACAGTGCCAAAACAGTGATGACCAACAGGCAGGGCTCAGCCAGTGTGGGCTCCAGCTGCTAACTACCCATGGAGTCTCTAGGACTTGACTGAGTCCTCAGGGCTGCTCTCATAGCTCCATGGGTTGTAGTACCAAGCCTTGTTTGTTTGTTTGTTTGTTTGAGTAGATGGGCTCAGGGACAAGGTCCAAGACTTGGCCACACAAGGATGGGACCCTGTATGCCTTGCAGAGTGCTTGGAATGTGTTGTCACATCAGCCCTGTGGTGCCAGTTGTCTTCTGTTACTCACCCAGCTGCTCACTCTACCTTTGTAACAGCAGCCTCTCTACCCTCACACCCACCTGCCCCTCCCTTTCTCTTAACCCATCCAGCCATACTTCCTTCATCCAYCAGTCCAYTCAKATGTCTRCCCGCTGTCAATCTGCTCGTCATTCCCTCCATCTGCCCTAGTTTCTTTCACGTTGCTCTAATAAAATATCCTGTCAGAAGCAACTTTAAGGGAGAGGGGCAGGTTAGTCCATCACTGTGTGGAAGCCAGGGTAGGGCTTGAAGCAGCTAGTCACATCCACGTGATCTCGACTGTTCAAGATCAGGGAATAAACACATGCATATTTGTGCTTAGTTCTCACACTGTCAGGATCCCTGCTTAAGGAGTGGTGCCACCCACAGTGGGCAGGTCCTCCCATCTCAGTTCTTGCAGTCAAGACAGTGCTCTCCCCCATGCCTGCAGGCCAACCTTATCTAGACTTTCTTCCCTGGTGATTGTAGATTGTGTCAGATTGAGGGTTTAAATTAACCATTGTACCATCCATCCATCTACATCAGTCTATCCTGTCATCTCTCTACCCTCCCACATATTTATCTGTTCATCCACATAGCTATCCGCCTACCCATCTATCTACCCATTACCCATTGTCTACACCGGTCCACACATTTACCCACCTACTTACCATCTGATTGCAACTGTCTTATTTCAGACAGAGGAATAGAGGCTAGTTGAACTGAGCACTGGATAAGGGAAACAAGCTGACATGGCTACCAAGAGTGGGTGGAGATAGTATTGGCTATGCCCACAGATGGGCGTGGGCAGCCATTGGAGCAGACATGCCAGCCTGGTGGGGCTAGTGAGGGTGTGTTCCAGCACCAGTCCAGTGGAGGCTGAGACCATGCATGTTTCTGATCATAAACAGAAGTCCCAGGGACCCATGTGCAGTGTTGAGTTGGGAAAGAACTCACAATGTAGCGAGAGAGGCCGCTGGAGAGCAGGGCTCCCCTCTGCTGCTTGCATTGCAGCTCTCCTTCCATACAGAGGGCCTGGCTTTGAGGGTAAAGGGAAGCAGGGACTTAAGAGGACCTGGGTCTTGCCAGGGCTCTTGGTGCGGGAGCATTTGCTCGGTGCCTTCTTTTTAATGTCTATTTTTGCCTCTTTCGTGTCCTCTCTTACAGCCCCCACCTTCTGGCCCCTTCTCCTCCTCCTTGGGAGGCACAGGATTCTCAGATGACCCCTTTAAAAGTAAACAGGACACTCCTGCTCTGCCTCCGAAGAAGCCCGCTCCTCCACGGCCCAAACCGCCCAGCGGTCAGTACGCTTCCTCTCGCGGCACCCGCCGGCGGGGACAGGGCGGCGGGCACAGGGCCCCTCCACTGAGCAGCCCAGAGTAGAGCAGACCCCAGGGCAGGACAACTCCCCTCTGCCAAGTTGCCCCCTCTGCCCCCTCAGTGCTGTGTGCGCTGTGCTGTTCCCTGCCCTGTGGTCCCGGCTGTCCTCACATGGTGTCCTCACATGGATCCCCATTTAAGGAGTCCTCATCAGTGGTCTTCCATCCACATGGTCCCTCGGCGTCTATCTAGCAGCCTCTGGCCTCGTGCCTTTTTCATGGGAGCTCAGGGAGGGCCTAGGGTGGCTACAGCAGGGGCTCAGGGTACCCTTAACTGGCTGGGCACTTGGGTAAGGTGGTGGCTTTCTTTGATGTTTTAGATGAGCAGGATGGCCATTACTCTACTCAGCTGGTTGAGAGAAGGCTGCCCAAGGGGCTTCCTGCCCTCTTCCCTGTAACCTCCATATCCTGAGCTCTGCTTTCCAGAGAGGGCCATTGTGCCCCCTCCARCAGATTTTAAGTACTTGTGACTTGTATGTTAAGAGCTAGGGACAGAGTTCACTGGCTCAGTGGTGGAGCACTTGTCTTGTGTGCCCAAGGCCCTCACTTTGATATCCAGTACTGTGAAGAAGGAACATCCAGGTGGCACAGATGTGCGACATCTCCTTTCCAGTCCCTAATAAGAGCAGGTAGCCCTTGGAGGGACCCAGCCTGCCTCAGCTCACTGAGTCCATGTGATTATCACTGTCTGTGCAGCCCGCCAGCAGAAGATGGACAGAAGGAAGAAACCCTGAGGGGTCTCCTCCCCTCGTATCACCAGGGCCCACCTGTCCTCAGGGACAGCGCCCACCTTGCCATCCTTATAGATGAATCCTCAGGACAGTGCCCACACTGTCTTCCTTACAGATGAGTCCCAAGGGGGTCTGGCCAGCAGACTATGACTAGAGTAGCCTCTCTGTGAAGTCCTGGGAAGCAGCAAGAGCCTGAAGGGCTCTTGCAGAAGATGTTGACCCCAAAGTGCAAGGGAGCCAGCCCTTCTGTGAGCAGCGCTCTGTACTCCATCACTGCAGTAGCCTCATTCAGTGGCACTCTGCCCAGGAGAATACAAGCATATACACAAGCACGCCCACAGAAACGTCTCTCATTCACAGGCAGTGTGTGTGCACTCACGCCTTCTCATACACGTGTGTTCACATTTTTAAATATTTATTTGTTTTATGTATATGAGTATACCATAACTCTTCAGACACAGAAGAAGGCACCAGATCCCATTACAGATGGTTGTGAGCCACCGTGTGGGTGCTAAGAATTGAACTCGGGACCTCTGGAAGAACAATCAGTGCTCTTAACTGCTGAGCCAATTCTCTAGCCCCTTTAATAATTTATCTACTGGTGTCTGATAAACCAAACATATTTCTTCCTTCCTTCCTTCCTTCCTTCCTTCCTTCCTTCCTTCCTTCCTTCTTTCCTTCCTTCCTCCCTTCCTCCCTCCCTTCCTTCCTTCCTTCCTTTCTCTCTCTCTCTTTTTTTTTAAGGTTTACTTATTTTATATGTATGAGTACACTGTAGCTATCTTCAGACACACCAGAAGAGGGCACTAGATCTCATTGCAGATGGTTGGGAGCCACCATGTAGTTGCTGAGAATTGAACTCAGGACCTCTGGAAGAGCAGTCAGTGCTCTTAACCGCTGAGCTGTCTCTCCAGCCCCTCACATGCATGTTTCATCAATTCAAGGCTCACATGGACCTTGAAAGTAAAGGCTTGAACATATGTGAACGTGTGTACATGTTTTGCATATGTACTAATGGTGCCAAATGTTTGAGTGTCAAAAGAGAATGCATTCCTCTAGTGTGCTGCACTGCCTGTGTCAGATGTGCAGTCATTCACTTATATGCTTGTAAACACACCTGTCCACTCACTCCTGCATTCGTATCCACAGACATGTGCTCTCATGGGGGACACACCAGCAATGTGAACACCACCATCCCACACTTCCTCCCGTGTCCTTCTGTGTGTCTACTTCTCGTGCTAGAGCTAGAGAGTAAGGACAGCCTGTAAAATGCAAAGCCAAGTGTCTCAAGAATAGGTTCAGGATTGGGACCCCAGGGCCATCAGCCAGGCCTGTCTGAGGCTCTCTGGACCTGGCTCCTTAATGATGCAGAGCTGGTCTATGCCACAGCCATTGTGACCTTGGGAGGCCTGGTGTAACCGTTACCACTTCCGTTGCTAGTGAGACCATGAGCTACACGGAGCAGGCGATGCGATGCCCAGTTACCTCAGAGGAAGGAGGGCACGTGGACCATCCAGAGTCACAGGGGAGATGGCGTCTGTACCTTGCCTCGGCATCCCACTATGCCAATTACTTGTCTTTGTTACTTGCCACTTGCTCTTACATCAGCAATCAGGAGAACCTAGCCAGGAGAGTTTAGCATCCTGAGAATCACGGCTTTTGTACGTTCTAACCCACCAGCAGAGCACCTGTGGGGCCTCAGCATTTCTCATTCACTCTACCCAGAAGAAGCAGCTGGACAGAAAGGCGCGGTTGTGTACATGCTGCTGGGTGGTAGGTACAGCTGTGTGGTGGATGCATGTCAGCCCAGCATCCAGTGCTGTTGTTGTGTTGATCTCTCATCTTAGTCTCTAACCATACAGGTACCATCTGGTACCTATGCACAGCTCAGGACTCTCCCCTGCCTCAGCTGACTGTTAACCAGCCCTGTTTGATAGGAAAGCATTTGGCTCTTTGCCCTAGCTCCCTGGTTCATGCATGGATTTGGAGCATAGCCATGCATCTCTGTCCTGACCCGTCCTTATCGTCATGCCACAGCCACTCACCCAGGTGATGGGGCAGCAAACTGACCAGCTCCACCGCTGCATTGCTCAGAGGCCAGGGCACTAAGGCATAGCCAGGCCGAGTGGGAACTTTATCTTATTTTATGGTGTTTGAGACAGGTCTCTATGGTGACTGGGAACTCAACCATCCTCCTGCCCCATCATATGCTGTTTTTGGATGGCACTTTTCTGCCCACCCATTTTCCATTGGGGAAAACCACGTGACCAGTATACAGCAGTAACCTCCTTTAGCTGGTCGCACCCCATCACTCAGTCCCTTGGGATGTCAGGCAGATGTGGAGYTCTGCATTGGGCTAGTGCTAGCATGACTAGGAGGGGATAGTGGAGGTGGGGGTGCCTGTCCAAGGACCCCCATGAATGGTCAACCTTCTGATAGAGAAAGCATGTTTTATCTAACTCAGGAGTCATGAGACTGCGTGTGAGATAGGTCTTAGGCCACTACCTTCCTGCCTGGGCTTTTCTAGCCCAGGGGCAGTGACTCCTGAAACCCTGCTGGATCCCTTTGCCTGAAAGTGGCTAGTGGGCTCTGGGCCACCTATCCAACTCTAAGGTGTTGTTCAGTCAGGCTGCTTTGGGGGATGTGAAGGCCCCAGGCAGATGTCCCTGGGCATCTCTGAGTCCAAGATGTAAGGAACACTTGGCACGGTGATGTTGTGAGGGATCTGCATTGTGTTGTGTGTCCACCCCCGGAGAGCCACCTGTCGTCACCTGGGCCTGACCCGAATGAGGTGACCGTTCAGAAAAACGTCTTCCGTTGAAAAGTGTTGGTGTTTAAGGTGTCAAACTTAAAACCATCCCTGGGCGCTCTGACAGTCGTCACCCAGGATGAGTGTCAGTGTGGATCCTGAGGGTGTGTGGTTATGCGCTACTCTGCTGCTGTGTTCTGTCTTGGAGTTCAGACTCTGCTGTATAGAGATCGGTGTGGTCGGTCGCAGAGTTTCCCTCCCTGCCTCTGGGCAGTCACTGCTGCTGTCAGCAGCTGAAGTAGTCAGCAGCTGGATGCTAAGGGTATAGTTTTCTCCTTGACGCTTCAGAGTGTGAGTCTGAGACTGCTGGGGTGTGCACAAAAATTGGATGTCTTGAAAGCTCTACATTTTCATGTCTGAAGATCTTTTCTAGAAAGGTCTATCAAGTTATTGAATAACCTGCAGGTGTCTGTCTGGGACTGAAGCAATTAATTGCTTTCAGACACGCAAAACAGCCCTGAACCCTGCCAGTTGGTGTGAGCACACACCTCTCTCAGGTAAACAGTGGTGTATTTTCTGCAACGGACGGAGATGGAGATCAGTCAGAACTCACCGCTGAAGTTTCTAGGTAAAAGTTGTTGATTTGCAAAGAGAGAAACAGATTTTTTTAAGCGCAGGAAACGGCTGTGTGGGCGTCAGTGATTGGGTTGCCTGAGATAGCGGGATCCTGGCGGGCCCCACCCTGCCACTTCCTGCCAACACTGCCCTGCGGCTCCCGGCAGAGCCTACCCGCTGCCCCAGTGACACCCACTCACCAGCCAGTCACCTTTAACCTCTCCCTAAGTTAATGATCATCTTTATAACTACTCATGACCTCTCTACCCATCCGCAAGGCCAGCTGTACTACAGGAGTAAGGTCCTGGCGGCTTTCTGCCCCTTCCCCACAGCGCCACTGACAGTGAGCTTGTGTTAGTGAGCAGCCCTCACCCAAGCTACACAAGAATGGTCTAGCCTTGGGTTGAATCGGATGCCCCTTCTGGAGCAGAAGCAAGAAGTCATTCTCCGAGCAGACAAGCCCTCCCCACCTATGTGCAGCCTATGCAGAGTGGCCATGGCTTCCTCACGGGTCACTGTGCCTGCAGGACACAGGCACAGGGAGTACCTAGGATTGTGAGCAGCCCAATCCTGTGTGCTCTCATTCTGTGAGATCCCAGGAAGAGGACAGACCCTGTGGGTCAGGGCCCTGGTACTAGCTGTCCTGTCTCTGCCCAAGCCCCTTGTTACTTCATATTGTTAAATGGCATCGCTGTCTGAGCCTGTGGTTAGCACCTCTGCCCTGAATATAACTACTTTAATTCCGTTCCCACGATGGTGGCAAAGAGATAATGCACTGGGTACACTGGAGAGTTCCATTTCAGGAAGATTCTGGCATTTGCTAGCAGAAAGGATGACCAGAAGACATCGAAGCTCCCCCGGCTCCCACACTCACTCAGCACACTCCCGCTCCGCGACTGCCAAGGCAGCCTGGAGGGTCCTCTGGGGCCCGGTACAAGCAGTGGCTGCTGACCGAGGTGGACACCCATGTGCTGTATGGTCGCCTTCCCAGGCTGTGGAGGAGCCCGTGCTAACCCAGCTGGTTTCAACAGCCTGCAGGCTGGCTGCCGTTGAGGGCAGTGAGCAGAAGAGTTTGAAAATAGAATAAGTGCCTACCTCAGCACACCTACCCTCCTGCAGATCCAGTGGGTGTCCTGTGGCCTGACTCATTAATGAGTAAACGCCTCACCAGGGTGGGTCACAGTTTGGACAATGGAGGTTCTGGGGGACCTGCAGGATATAAGCCCAGAGAGACAGGGCCTTCCTACCTGGCCTCTGTGGTAGTAAGTGGGTGGGACAACTCCCAGGCCCTCACTTGGCTAAAGGCCCACCCTTCGATCCCCTAAAGGACTCGGGCTAGGGCTCTAGGTATATAAAGTATTAGTGTGTACATGTCATGAGCTCAGTATCGTTGCTCACAGCTTGTGGTCAGTAGGAATCGGACCTTAAAGAGAGCCAAGTAGGAAACCCCTCCCCCAAGTCTCCATGGCCCTCTCCAKGCCTGTGACCCTTTCTACCACAGGGCACACATTCCCACTGCAGACATCACAGTCTGTAGTGACTTTATAAAATGTGCCAGGGCGGCTACGTGCCTGTTGTAGAGGTTACATCTGGTTATGTTTGCACCCTGTAGAGAGGGCAAAAGTGGGAGGCCCTGGCAGCCCCTGTGCTGCGCATGGCAGGCACCTAGGACTCCCTCCACCGCCTGGCTTCTGTGTAGATAGCATCTCCCTGCGCGCCCACTCGAACGGAAGGATCGTGGCAAAGGTGCTACTGGAGAACAAGTGGGAGACCCGTCAGTCTGTTGTGCAGTGAAGACTGACAGGTGAAGGCATGGTAGCTCGTGCCTGTGGTCCCAGCACGTGGGGCTGCAGAGTGAAGCCCTGTCCCAGCACACAGGGCAGGTGGTTTGTGTCAGTTCATGTCAGCCTTGTCCTCGTCTGGTTTCTTCTGCAGGCTAATGTCGCCCGCCCTTCATCAGTTCCTCATCAGAGATCGTAGCAGCCTTGTGTGGAAACTAAAAGAAAATTGTCTTCCTCACTTCAAATCCATGTGTCCTTTGTGCACCCAGAGCAAGCCACTGGCTTCCCTTGCCGTGGAGGAGTGACACCATTGTCCACCTGGCCTGTCAACCCCAGAGTTTCCCATGACCCTTGCCCACTTGACAGTGGGCAAAAATAGTCCCAACATAGGTAGAGATAACAAATATTTGTTCAGCTTTTCTTCTCAGTTCAGACCCAAACCTCATCCTGTCCCCTCCAATGTGCCGAGCTGGTCTTCTCAAAAATTGGTAAATATTTTTGGTGGGAAATGTCAGCACCATGATGTGTTCTGGGACCTCAGATTTTTATCACCTGGGCTGCACTGCTCTGCTGTGTTCCAATCTGCCTGGTCTTCAGGAATCCTGCCTGCGAGCCAACAAGGCTGTCAGAACGAGTCATTGGGAGGATGGAGGTGTGGGCGGAAAGGATTCCTTCCTCGAGACAGTTGAAAGTTTGAGTCAGGCAATCTGATTTTTCTTTTTTCTCTGCTGGTCATCCAGGGCAGAATGGACTGAGATTCCTAGTGACCTCTTGATGTCCCTGCCCTGTGTGTGTCCCTCACCCACGTCCCAACAGAACTCCCAGAAGCCTRGTGTGTGAGCAACTGGTGCTGTTGAGGGTAAAGCCACTGAAGGTGTGTGTCCTCTGAGACACCTGACAGTTGTGTGGTACCCGTGTCAAGGTGCACAGCAAGTGTGGGAGAGTCTTGGCTTGCAGAGGATAGCGGCTAGGGTGGGGCAGGTGCCCTGAGCACAGAGCTTTAGTCTTTGTTTTCTGGTTGTCTTTCAGGGGGTGTTTTCCTGTATTTATCTCCCATCTGCAGAGCTGCATTTTTTAAAGTACAGCATTGAATTGTGTCAACAGAACTCGGAGTCTGACAAGGGCAAGCGCATGCTCTCTCTTGGTTGTATTTTGTTTTATTTGCATTTCCACAGCAAACTCTCTCACCCTGTACCCCAGGCTAGCTTGCCTGGAAATCATAATCCTCTTGCCTCTGCCTTTGGYGTGCTAAGGTTAGAGCTGTGCACCATTCCTTCTGTATGTGGCTGGAGCCCAGGGCTCCCTGTTCTCCAGACATGCCGAGTGTTCTAACGTTAGCCCCAGTCCCTACATTTGATGTTTTTTTCTTAATCAGATTTCTAAGGATCCTGCACCCCAGATCGCTGACTGTTGGCAAGTCCGATACATTTTCCAAGCCTGGCTCTGGGAACTGCTCAGGGGATCCCTGGAAAGCAAGCTGGGAAAGAGACAGGCACCTTCCTCCTCTCTAGTCTCTGGGTGTGCTGGCTCTGCTGCTGAAGAGACAAACAGCCTTGGAAAACAGAGAGAGAGAAAAAAATTAAATTCCTATCAGGGTGGGGCCGGCCACTGAGTAATTTTTTTTAGCAGAGTACGCTGTGGTAAACCATGGAGTTCGTGTTGTTTTTGCCGAAGTCAGTGCTGTGTGTGGTTTCGGTACACCGCTCGGGCGGCTGTTGAAACTGCTGTGGTTTCCACATCAGGCCTCCAGTGCTTCAGCTAGAGTACTGGGGGCACAGCCAGGGGTGCCAGGCCCGTTACGGGCTTCAGCCTGCCAAGTTTTCGTGTGACTTTTTTGTTGTTTGTTATTTTGAGAAGGGTCTTACTGGCTGTCTCAGGGCCAGTCCCTGGCTGGCCTCAAACTCAGAGACAACCTATGCCTGGCCAAAAAATGTGTTTATTATTATTATTATTACATTATTAATTATTATATGTAGGAGCTTTGCATTCGCGGCTTGCCTTTGTGCTGGTTTACTGTATATATTTGCTTCTGTGTCCCATGAGTCAGTGGCACACAGGCAGGATCCCACGGAAAATGGCAGGAGTGAGTGGGTTCTTCCACTGTGTAAATCTTAGGGATTGACCTTGGTTGTCTACTGAGCTGTTGGACAGTCCCTTGTTTTGTCTTTGAGACACACCTTCAGTATGTCGCCCATACTGTCCTTAGACTCCAGATTCCCTCCTCAGCACTTCTTACTTTATTCTGATTCCTTCTCCATAGCCATTTCTCCGTGCTCATATCCGAAGAACCAAAAGCACTGTGACCTTGCCTCCTGCGACTGGGGCGCAAAGAGTGACTTTGTCACACTCAGAATCAACTCCACCTCAGAAAATAGGGAAAGCGATTACAGAGTTAGCAGAAGCGGTTACATAAAAGCAGGAACTAGACTCAGCCTTAGAACAATACAGCCGCCAAAAATAACTCAGGGCNGTGCTAAGGTTAGAGCTGTGCACCATTCCTTCTGTATGTGGCTGGAGCCCAGGGCTCCCTGTTCTCCAGACATGCCGAGTGTTCTAACGTTAGCCCCAGTCCCTACATTTGATGTTTTTTTCTTAATCAGATTTCTAAGGATCCTGCACCCCAGATCGCTGACTGTTGGCAAGTCCGATACATTTTCCAAGCCTGGCTCTGGGAACTGCTCAGGGGATCCCTGGAAAGCAAGCTGGGAAAGAGACAGGCACCTTCCTCCTCTCTAGTCTCTGGGTGTGCTGGCTCTGCTGCTGAAGAGACAAACAGCCTTGGAAAACAGAGAGAGAGAAAAAAATTAAATTCCTATCAGGGTGGGGCCGGCCACTGAGTAATTTTTTTTAGCAGAGTACGCTGTGGTAAACCATGGAGTTCGTGTTGTTTTTGCCGAAGTCAGTGCTGTGTGTGGTTTCGGTACACCGCTCGGGCGGCTGTTGAAACTGCTGTGGTTTCCACATCAGGCCTCCAGTGCTTCAGCTAGAGTACTGGGGGCACAGCCAGGGGTGCCAGGCCCGTTACGGGCTTCAGCCTGCCAAGTTTTCGTGTGACTTTTTTGTTGTTTGTTATTTTGAGAAGGGTCTTACTGGCTGTCTCAGGGCCAGTCCCTGGCTGGCCTCAAACTCAGAGACAACCTATGCCTGGCCAAAAAATGTGTTTATTATTATTATTATTACATTATTAATTATTATATGTAGGAGCTTTGCATTCGCGGCTTGCCTTTGTGCTGGTTTACTGTATATATTTGCTTCTGTGTCCCATGAGTCAGTGGCACACAGGCAGGATCCCACGGAAAATGGCAGGAGTGAGTGGGTTCTTCCACTGTGTAAATCTTAGGGATTGACCTTGGTTGTCTACTGAGCTGTTGGACAGTCCCTTGTTTTGTCTTTGAGACACACCTTCAGTATGTCGCCCATACTGTCCTTAGACTCCAGATTCCCTCCTCAGCACTTCTTACTTTATTCTGATTCCTTCTCCATAGCCATTTCTCCGTGCTCATATCCGAAGAACCAAAAGCACTGTGACCTTGCCTCCTGCGACTGGGGCGCAAAGAGTGACTTTGTCACACTCAGAATCAACTCCACCTCAGAAAATAGGGAAAGCGATTACAGAGTTAGCAGAAGCGGTTACATAAAAGCAGGAACTAGACTCAGCCTTAGAACAATACAGCCGCCAAAAATAACTCAGGGCRCCAGGTAGGAAGCCGCGGCTAGGGGCTTCCATCATTGCTCAGGTCCCAGGCCCAGTTCAGGGCCGAGCCATCCTGTAAGTGACCGGGACCTAAAGTGCCTGTCGGCGGCACAAAGGAAAAGCACGCGCATGAAAACCACCCCCTCCTCTGAAAACAAGAGGCGCCAGTTGCTGCTGGAGGGTTTCATGAGTGCAGTCACAATTTCTAAATAACAGTTTCAGCTTCACCAAGTCTTGGTATAAAAGACTCTTTTCATCTCTGAGCCCCTCAGTGCTCTCAGAAACCTCAGCTTCACGGCTGTAGCCAGCTAGCTGCCTTCCCAGCCACCCCTCCCAGCAAAACGTTTTGTTTGTTTGTTTGTTTGTTTGTTTGTTTTGCTTTATTTTTTTAATCCCCCAAGCCAGGGGAGAAAGTGTTCTCCATCAAAAAGATGAGTGAGGTTCAAAAGTGGCCGGTCACTGCTCGTCTCTGCCCCAGCGTTGCCACACCACAGGACATGTCCTGGTCCTAAATTGTTCATTGTTTTTGAGACAGGTTCTCATGTAGCCCAGGCTTGCCTTAAATTCTAGGTAGCTAGTGATGAACTTGAGCTCCTAGCCTTTCTCCCTCAGTTTCTCTGTGCCAGAGTCAGGCACGATGGACCATGCACAGTTATTATGGGTAGGGATGGAACCCAGAGCTCCACTCCAGGCTATGAAAGTGCCCTGCCCTCGTTTTTATTGTATGAGACAAGGCAGGCTATGTAGTACAGTCTAGCGCCAAACTCAATCCTACCTCAGCCTCCCAAGTACTGGAGTATAGTCTACATAGCATGTTTAAGGCTACATGAAGCCGGGTGTGGTGGTGCACGCCTGTAATCCCAGCACTTGGGAGGCAGAGGCAGATGGATTTCTGAGTTCAAGGCCAGCCTGGTCTCCAGAGTGAGTTCCAGGATAGCCAGGGCTATACAGAGAGACCCTGTCTTGAAAAACCAAAAAAAAAAAAAAAAAAAAAMMAMATGAGACCCTTTTCCCAAAAACAAAAGAATCCTGTTTCCAATAGTGACCTGTTCTGCATAGCTCAGGATCAGATCTTTCAACCATGGACTTGATGGTAGGATATGGAGACAGGCTGAGAGCAGACAACACAGGCTGGGTAGGGTTGTATGGGGTGGTCCCTCCACTCCTCATGACCCTCCAGGGTCCAGCTGCTGCAGCCTTGGGCCTAGCACCTTGCCCAGTACTAGGTCTGCACGGGCATGTTAGTGTGTTTGTATATGTRGAGATGGGCTTCAGAAACCATGGTAGCACAAGATGGCATCTGATCAGAAAGAATGCCCAGGTTTGGGGGTTACTGCAGAAGTCTAGGAGGGGAGTTGTTATGGTCCTGGGCTTTTCTGATGTTCTGATACCTGGGGAAGGAGGGCCACATTCAGTCAAAGCCCTCCCTCCAACCTGATGGAGAGCAAGCCCAGACTCTTGGACAGAGTTTTCATCCCTGAGAAGAAAATGAGAAGGCATACCAGGCTGCAGGCAGTGACAAGGAGGTACGTAAGCCAGGCAGCGAGTTAGCACTGGATGTGGATGGGCTGTGTGAATGGGAGGGAGGCCCGGCGGAGGACAGGGAAGCCGTGAGTGCTAGGCTAGTAGGGAGATCTGAGCAGAGGGAGAAGTCAGGTCTCTGGCAGGAGGAGTTTGCTGGGGAAGGAAGTTGTAGAACAGAAGAGAGGGCACTCAAACAAGGACAAGCACCTTGCCCATGTCACAGTCTCTCTGTCTGGCTTCCCTGGGCTGAGGCTCTTAGCACGTAGGATCTGCTTACAGTTACGTTCATTACAGTCTGGGGACTGAAGAAGGAGGCTCAGGGCAGCAGCAAGACCCTGCGTTGCTGCCAAACGTGTATCTGGTTTGTGAGCCCCCCCTCCCACCAGCGTCCGTTGCCTCATCTCTGCTGGAGTAGGCTTGATAGACACTGGCTTGCAGGGGCTGTAGGTTGGCAGCAGGGCAGAGAGAACAGCAGAGATGCTTAGGAGTAGGAGAAGCCACGGGGGTCGTGGCTGCTCTAAGGAACCAGGTGTGTGCCCACCCTTGTAACAGTGTCTCTAGGTCCACAACCCTGATCTGGGCAGAAATCTAAGGAGACTGGGTGGTGGTGCGTGCCTTCAACCCCAGCAGTCAGGTAGTGAGTTTCAGGCCAGCCTGCTCTGCCTGATGAGATCCTGTCTTTTTTTTTTTTTTTTTTTTTTTTTTTTTTTTTTTTAAGGGAAGCAGCAGCCTTCTAAAGGGACAGTGCAGTGGCACCAGTTACTATGCTGTGAGACTTATTTCTCCTGGTGCTGTGCCTCTGGCCTAAGTTACGCTGAGACACAGCCTGGATCTTACTACRGTACTTTAAGCTGTGGCCCAGCTGCCACAGCCACTTCCAGAAGCGCTGCAGCCAGGGCTGTCAGGCTGTGCCAACAGTGGATAGCTGCTCAGCGTCACCCCAGGCAGCAGCACCCCTAGTCTCCTCATTCCTGCACCACACACAAGTGGGGGATCGAGACCAGCTAGCCCTCAGAACTTTCCCTTCACGAGCCCCAGATCAGAAGGTGGCAGGTTCAGACTGAGCTTGAAGCCCTAGACATCTGGAAGTTCAGAAATTGGGGTGTGGGGTTTATTGGTTTGGGGAAGCAGATCATGGTACTAAGGCCTTTTCTTGCATTTCCCATTTACCAGGGGGATGAGTGCCATCTTACAAACAAGTCAGAACAGCCTTACAGGCTGCTTCTCTCCTTCCATGTTGGTGCCCGGGATGGCTCAGTCTTTGTATTGTCCCCACAACCAGGTGTCCAGGGTCAACCACTCTAGTTTCTTTCTGAATGATGACTTTGAAACCATGAGAGCTACTGTGGGTAGTTCAGTTGACACTAGGGACTGTGCTGACCAGGACCCAGGGTGCTCAGGCACAGCACCAAGGAGGCAGGAGAGCCAGGCTGGGCCTTCATCCTTCTGTGGTGTGTGCCTGGTGCTAGTCGCCTGCAGTCATGCCCTGTGCTCTAGTGAGTTGGTGGCCTCGTCACCAGGGAGTCCTCCCTACCCACTGCTGCTGTCATTAGAAGTTTTCAGTGTGTTTCTCTGCTCACCTGTGATGGGCTGGGTAGCTCAAGTGGAGACAGTCTGCCAGTCTCACTCTGTAAGCATTCTCTGAATGCTTTAGAGCCAGAATGTTGGTACTGAGAACCAAACACTGCAAAAATAATGTATCCATGACTACTAAAGACAGGTCCAGTGTTAGCTGCTGGTGGGTCTGTGTACATTTATATGACCTGAAGTGAGCTTGGGCCAGGTGTGGTGGCACACACCTGTCAATGCATTTATGTGACCTAAAGTGAGCTTGGGGCAGGTGGTACACACCTGTCAGCCCTGCGCTTGGTAGCCTGAGGCAGGAAGATGAGTTCAAGGCCCAACCTGGCCTACGTAAGACCCTGTCTTAAAAACTGCTTTAAAAAAAAATTCTTCTGATACCATTTATGACCTTGTTCTACCTCTGCTCCAGGTTGCTGTAGAAGTAACTCCACTGTGTAATAAGTACAGAGTGGGCTGGGGTCCTGGGTTCCAGATACCCCCCCAGTCAGAACCCCCAGGGCTACCCTTCTCTGAACTCCCTGCTCTCCCTAGAGAGACAGCCAGGTCCCCACTCTGCAATCCTCCCAGTCCTAGTAAGTAACTTGTGTTTTTCTTTCTTTTTTTTTTTTGTTTTTGTTTTTGTTTTGTGTTTTCCCCCTAAACTTTCCAGGTCAGAGTACACCTGTAAGCCAGCTGGGTTCTTCAGACTTCCCTGAGTCCCCTGATCCATTCCAGCCACTCGGGGCTGACAGCGGCGACCCGTTCCAAAATAAAAAGGGGTTTGGGGACCCATTTAGTGGCAAAGATCCATTTGCCCCTTCCTCTTCAGCTAAACCTCCTAAGGCCTCTTCCTCCGGCTTTGCCGACTTCACCTCTGTAAGTTGAGTCCTCCCTTGGCCCCCTTCCTGCCCCACTTACTGCTTCGCAGGGGTGGGGTTCTCTGTGCAGCTATGGATACCGCTGCACCCTGCTGCTGGTGCCTTCCAGCAGTCACCAACTACTGCTGTTATTTATTCTGCGCTGGCTTCTGTAAGGCAAATAGACTGTTGATAAAGACGGGAGCCACAGTTTAATGGACTGCAGGAAGATTTCTGCAGGGAGAGCAGCACACACACACAGCGCTCAGTGGCTTGCAAACTGTGTCCCTCAGAAGATGTTCTGTTCATTGGGTCTTTGAGACAAGGCCTAGCTATGTAACACGGGCTGGCCTGAAACTCAGAGTCTACCTGCCTCTGCCTTTAGTTGGTACTAAGGTGCATGGCACCACATTGGTTCATTGTGTCAGGAGGCAGAGCAGGCAGGCACGTCCCAAGATCAATTCCAAACACTTCACCCAGGTTCTCCTGCCTCCAAAAAGGTCTTTGAGTGCCAGGGACAGTGGTCCTACCCAAGTGCATCATGCAAGTGGGAACAAAGGAGTCCAGGCGGGATGTCCGAGAGTGGGAGATGTGGCTGCTATTCACTGTGCTTTTGTCTGGTTTCTGTTTATTAGCTACACTGAAAAATATTTCAATCTAGATGCCCACCCTGGAGCCTCTTCTCTTTTCCAAGGGTTCAGAGAACACTTGTCCAGGCTAGGGACGCCCTGGCAGCATCCTGGGCTCTCACTAGCACTGCTTGCTCTCTCTGTAGAGCCTGCCAGTCCCTTCAGCATATCCTCAGCCCCCACCACCTCAGGGCAGCCTGTTCTTGGTGCTGTCTTCCTGAAATCCATTTCACCCTTCAGGATGAGGCCATTTTCTCAAAAGCTTTCCTTTGTGCTTGTGAAGCTCCTTGCCTGGCTACCAGGAGAGACTAGATAACTGCGCTGTTTACTTATTTATGTTTGTTTCTTTGAAATAAGCCTGGACCTTCTTAGTCTCTAGCCTAGAATGACCTTGAGCTACTTACCAATCCTTGCACCCCAGCCTATGTGCATGTCTGGAATGACAGGGGTCAYGCAGACCTGGAGGCCTGAGGTGTGTGGCTCAGTGGTGGTGGACAGCCCTAGCTTCCTTCCCAGGACAAACCAAAACCCACTTGTACTGCATAGTAAATACCCTGGTCCTCCCCAGCCAGTTGTCTGTGGCTTAATTTGAATTGAAGGCAGAGCTGGACCCAGTGGCAGTCGCCTCTCATCCCAGTACTGAGAGGTTGAGGCAGGAGGATCTCAACTTTGAAGCCAGCCTGAGATACAGGAGGAGATGCTGTCTAAAAATATTAATAGTAATAATATGTTGACCCCTGGGAACTTGTAACTATTAGTTCCTGCAGCCCATTCAGTTCTGTTGAGAGTGCCTATAGTGTACCTTCAGAAAAGTGACATTCTTAGTCAAAACCAGAGACAAAAGCACTTTGAGTTGTTTGAGTATCACCAGGGCTCTTTTCTGGTGGAAACTACTGACCAAGGCCAGAGCTGGTACAGTGAATACAGTGTGTGCCTGGCATGCCCTGCCCTGGGTCCGTCCCCAGTGCCACACAGCCTTCTCTCCCAGCAGCAGGATCAGGAGTTCCAGTTCAGCCTGGGCTACAAAAATAAAATAATCCATTTTAAAAAAAAAAAAAAAACCAAACAAATAGCGCAGCTGTTGGCACGTGACTCCGGTGCTCGGTTCAGGCAGGGAAGAGTGGTGGTGGAACTGAACCACAGGGTAGAGAAATGACTGGCTTTTCTGAAAAGCCAGTTTACTTCCTGTGCCCACACAGGCCGTTTTGTCATGAACACCGGGTCCCAAGCTGTGACTGGGCTAACGACTCTTGCCCGAGAGTAGTTACAGGCTTTAGTTTTATTTTTCAAGTTTATCTGTTTGTTGTTTGGGTTTTGAGAAAGGGACTCACTCAGTCTGATCTCAAACTCATAGCTTCTAAATGCTGCGATGTCAGGCACTACACCATACCTAGTTTAAATTCTGATTTAAACAGTCTAATCTCCAGATGGGAAACCAGAYCCTGCCTGGCCTGGCCTGGCCTGTGGCCTTTTGTTGTATGAAGTTGTCACCTTCACCACTACGAGGGGCCCTGTGTTCCCATTAGCACACACGGTCTTCTCGGGAACAGAACCCTGGTAGGCTTTCGAATCTCCCATTGCTGAGCCATAAATATATTGCCCTCCCAGGACATGGGACGGCCTCCATGAGCCTACTTTATAAGCATCCTTGAGACTTTAATACTGTGCAAACTCAGAAAAAGCTGTCATTGCGTACAGAAAGCAGCCTGCTTAGCTTGGGCTTCCAGAAACTGATTTCACCCAAGCAGAATGGCCACTGCTATCCTTGGCACCTGCTGCGGCACCCCAGAGCTTTCTAGTAATGGGCGACTACCCTCAGTAGCTCCTTACCACTCACAGAAGCTTCTGGTCTGTGACTGTAGCTCAGTAATGCACACTTAGTGCACCTAAGGCCCAGGACTCTATCCCCATCACTGTGTAAAGCAGGCTTGGTGGTGCAAGCCTGTCAGATCAGGAGTTAAAGGTCATCTTCAGGTTGTTCAAGTCCAGCCTGGGCTACAGGAGACCCTGTCTCGAACAGAGGACAAGGGGCCTGCGCTTTAGTCCCAGCGTGTGGGAGGTAGACCCTGAGTTGGAGGGAAGCCGGAGCTGCATAGAAAGAATTTTTCTTAAAAGCAACAAAAAAGAATTTTCTTTACATCCCTTTACATCCAGGGAAGGCTTCTGCTTAGCAGGGCGTGGTGGTGCCTGTCAACGTTCTAGGGGATCCAGGGCCGGGATGTTGCCCGGGCCCTGCCCTACAGAACAGAGGCCCTCAGGCCATGAGTGTGAGTCTCCTTAAAAGAAGTCAGGAGTTTGGGTTTTTGTTTGTTTTATTTTTTAAGCAGCATGGCTTGCTGTTGTCTGCACAGCTTCCTTGAGAGCCAGGCAGACATCAGACTTTGCAAGTACCTCCATGAGCAAGCTGGGGCCTGGGGCAGAGCCTGTCTGCATGCTCTGTGGAGGGGCATTTCCAAATTTCCAAGAGGCTTCAGAAATAAAATGTTTATTTCTTGACACAAATTGTCAATGATGATGGTGTCTGAGAAAGGTGGACTCTCCTTAGCTGCTCTGGGCCCTCGGGCAGTGCAGTGGGAAGCAGCGCCCGACGGAGCTGCCTTCTTGGGGCACCTAAGACACAGGTTCAGCTCCTGCCCCTTATGTGACCCAGGAAAGCCAGAGGCGGCCCACTCCAAGCACCTCCAACTAGGGATAGTCAGTAAACCACCGAGAAATGTTCTTTTTGGAAATTCCTATCAGCCCAAGTGTTTGCGCTTGCAGCGTACATGAGCAGGTCTCTATGGGATTTGCTCTCTTGGCCTCCAGCTCTGAAGCACCCTGGTGTTTGGGTTCCATTGCTGCTGGGCACTGATGAGGGCTTGTCTGGGGCAGGGTGATTTGTGACCACCTGTGGGAACAGACAAGGGGACACTGTCAGTTACTGGTGTCTGAGGGCCAAATGCTCTGGCTGAAGAAGCACCGACCCTCGYTCCTCCACACCGCCCTGCGATGCTCTCCTTCCCAGAGGAGGCTGCAGGTCATCAGTCTCGCTCACTGCTGCTGTCTGTCTGCTCCGGAGGACTGGGACTTTGTCCCTAGTATCACAAATATTCCCTGGAAGTGACAGTGGTTAAGAGAACTGTTGATGTCCCTGGACAAGCTCCCTTGGGGCTTGAGGCCTCTCTAGAGGGCGTGGAGCAGAGTGATGGTCTGGTAGAATGTGGCTGCGGCCCTGAGGAGTGTGGGAGTATTGACAGTCAGGAGAGGTGGCTGAGGCAAGGGGATTGGTTATTGTTCTATGCAAACCTGGGCTATATAAGGAGACCCTGTTTCTAAAGGAGACAGAGAAAAAGGCTATAGCATGCACCTAGAGTTAGTTATTGGACCTGCTTGCTAGACCCTTCCTGCACCAGGCCCAGCTGCCTCTCTGTAAGGATGGGTGCCTGGCCCTGCAGTATGCAGCTCAGGTTGGATGCATCCTGGTCCTTCTTATATGGGGTAAAGTTGGGCCTCAGCATGGGCCTCTGGTTGTATCTGCCTAGGGCCCTCTGCCACCTCTCTGGGCCTCTCTCACTGTCCAATCAATCTTCCTTTATAGTTTGGCAATGAGGAGCAGCAGCTGGCCTGGGCCAAGCGGGAGAGTGAGAAAGCGGAGCAGGAGCGGCTGGCAAGGCTGCGGCGACAAGAACAGGAGGACCTGGAGCTGGCCATCGCCCTCAGCAAGGCTGATATGCCGGCCTAGGTGACACAGGGGAAGCCACAGCTGTCTGTATGTACACACCCATGCTCAGAGCATGCCCCCTTCAAGTCATGCCATGCCACAGCCGAGGACAGCTGGCCCCAGGGTCTCAGGCTACAGGGCCTTGTTGAGCGGCATCAGACATTGCTCCTCCTGTGGGTTGGCCAGGAAGGCAGCTATAGGTCAAAGTCCTGAAGCCTGCCAGTCTCCGAAGTGGAAGGAAGTGTTAGGTTCTTCCTTCCACTCATTCAGTGGCTGGCCGAAAAGGCCTCCAGTCTCCTAGCTGCACAGAAGCTCCACCCCAACCCTTCCTCGCATCCACAAGACACACCGCACACATGATGTATGCATTTGTTGTATAAAAATGAAGTTTGAATGATTAATATAAAATATTTTAATACAAAGCATGAGGCTATCTTCTTTTTAGTCAGGAAGCATGGGTCAAGCCGGGCATGGTGGCGCACGCCTGTAATCCCAGCACTTGGGAGGCAGAGGCAGGCGGATTTCTGAGTTCGAGGCCAGCCTGGTCTACAGAGTGAGTTCCAGGACAG
>BDUI01000377.1:242467-255097 GCA_002335545.1 Apodemus speciosus | reverse complement strand
CCTACTTAACATCCATATTTTAATCCAAGGTAGAAATTAAAGACTAGTCAATATAAAATAGATAAAATCCATGCCGTTTTCCTGTAGGGAAGTAGAAGGCTAATTACTACTGGATCATAGTTTGGGATAAGTTTTCTGGAGGTCAGTTTGGCAAACGATGCACATTTTAAGTTAGCAATCAATCTAAGAATTTAAGAGAATTATTTCCAAACTGCGTGAAGGCACATAATTATAGAATTAACCCCAAAACATTGTAAGCAAACTTTTGTAACACTGTGCAAAGGCATTCAACCATTAATGATGAAATTATATTGTTCAGCAAAAGATGCCAGAGTGCCGATGAGCGTTCAGAGTGTAACTTTATTGTTGTACGTAGAATTGAATGGGAAGAGCTGGGGCTCTGGCTCAGTTAGTAGGTTGCCTGCTTTACACTCGTGAGGCTCTGGCTTCATTCCCAGCACATAGGGGAGGGCGCAGAAGTACCACAGCGAAATTGAGTATATATACAGTACTTATATATGCAAATATGCATATGCATACAATGTGTGGAAAGATATTACCAGGTGTTTTCCCTTTACTTCTTTATTTCTTTATTTTTATTTCTTTATTTTTATTTATGTGTGTAGTATATGTACAGATTTAAGTATTAGGGCATGCCAGTGAATGCACACATGGATGCCTCAACAACAGTCGGGTGTTTTCCTAGATCACTGTCTCGCTCGAGACAGGGCCTCTCACTGAATCAGAACCTTACCATTAGACTGGTTAGCCAGCGAGCTCCTGGGATCTGCTGGTCTCTGTCCCCCAATGCCGAAACTATAGGCATATAAATATTTATATGTTTTTTTCTGTTGTTTGTTTTTTGTTTGAATGGGTGCTTGGGATTCGAACTCAGGTTTGCAAACTCATCCTCAAAAAGCAAATGTTCTTACCTACTAAACTTTTTCTCTGTTCACTTAATTTTTTTAAACTTTCCTTACTGTTTATATATGAGTCACTATCATTGTTATAAAACAAAACTATTTGGAAAAAAACAACAGTTAAGTCAGCTCTTGCCTTAACAACTAAAGTGCTTGATGTATACAAGCCATAAGTTTTTTGGAACTGGAAATGATTAGGTTCTGGAGACATCCGATAGGTCATGTTATAGATCCTATTCACAAAACTAGTATTTTTTATATGTCTAAAGGATTATTACTGATGTGTGGGGTCAATAGTGTCTGGACTAACACCACATCTACCTGGGCCATAAAGTTTAAATGCTGYGTTGGATTTTCATTTTTAAACTTCTCCTTAATTTATCTTCATTGAATGGGGTTAGTTCAACTTGCGGATTGATACTGCAATTTATAAATAAAGAAACTTTCTCTTAGATAACTAAAGTAACTAGATTTCAGAGAGGTGATTGTGAGGCTCCAGAAGTAAATGTAGGTACTGAGTCCCTGGCTCTGGCGTGTGGGGATTCTGGGGGAGGACAGGGTTAGTGGGACTCAGGGAAGCAGACAAGTTGACCTGGACCAGAGGAAAAGCAAACACTGAAGAAGGACAGGAGAGTGGCATAACTGTGCCTGCAAGGGCCTATGAATGGGGAAGGTCAAGGGTTTACTTAGTGAGATAGTTCACTGCAGAGAAAGAATTTTCTTTAGCACTCATGTATAGCTATTCATAAATACTACTTACGTAAATATAAATATAAATACTACTTAAGTTACATTCATAATTCAGTAAAATCTTAGCAGGGCGGTACACACCTATATTTAYATAACTTGGGAGGCAGAGGCAGGAGGATCCAGACTTTGAGACCAGTGTGTGTTATGTAGCAAGGTACTGACCAAATAAACAAACAAACAAGTACAAAACAAACAAAAAAATCTCAGAACTGAGTAGTCTGAGAATGATTTAAGAAATATATTTAAAATTTTTAATTTATTTTACATGTATGGGTGCTTTGCCTGTGTCTATGCCGTGCACCACATTTGTGCCTGGTTCCCAGAGAGGCCAGAAGAGGATGTCAGAATGGAGTTATAAACAGCTGTCAGCCATCACGTGGGTGCTGGGAGTTGAACCTGGGTCCTTTGGAAGAGCAACCAGGGCTCTTAACCACTGAGACATCTCTGCAGCCTGAGAATGGTTTAAAGTTAAGAAAGCAACTAATCGTTAAAGCTATGGACACAAGCCAAATCGACTTATATGAGAGACRAGGAAGGAAAGACAATTAAACATTTGAAGATACCAATATTTACAGTTCTTTATGCCATTGTAAAAAAAAAAAAAAAATGGAACAGCTAGGGGTTGGGGAGGTGGATGAAAGGCCTGACACCTAAGCCTGATGGGACCTGAGCTTGTCTCCAGCACCAGTGTAAAAGCTGATTTCAATCTGTGAACCTGCACGGTCAGAACTGAAGCCTGGAGGTTCGAATGGGTGGATTCTCAGAGCTCGTTGGGCAGCTAGCCTAGCTGGGGTGGTSAGCTCCAGGCTTAATGAAAACATTCTCAAAAAACGGTGACCCACAAGATGGCTCAATGAGAAAGGGAGCTTGCGGCCAAGCAAGCCATGGGTCTAAAGTTGATTTCTGGAGCCAACATGATGGAAAGAAGAGAACCGACTCCTGTAAATTGTCCTCTGACCACCCCACGCACGTGCGTGAATACACACACACACACACACACACACACACACACACGCGCGCGTAATTTAAAATTAAAAAATTAAGGGGACACGCTATAGAAGTTGGCACACATGTGGAGATACCTGCATGAACAAAACATAACACACACACAAAGGAGAAGACACAGTAAGTGGTAGTGAATCAAAGTTCAGAAAACAGGAAGAAGGAATGTGGTAAAAACAGGAGGAGGGGAGAGTAAGAAAAGAGGGGCTAGGAGMATCCAGTAGAAAAACCAAGATAAGGCAGACATGCCCTTTGCGTTTACACATCAGCGGTTACTGAGGTCTAGTAGAGGCAGGAGGAGGACTGCCGATACTTGGCTCATTTGTAAGAACCAGAGGGCAGGACAAAGCACTTTGCACAGTGTAGATGGCACTAGACCAGGAAACAGGCCCCACAGAAGTAGACTAAGCAGATATGACTAAGGTATCTACTAAGAATTCGATAGAGGCCTTCAGGCATTTCAGCTATTAATAAGTCTGTGGATTGTGCGGCTGGTGCGGGAAAGAAGGCGAGGACAGGAGCTAATCAAATGCACTTAGGGCACTGACTCTGATAAGAATCATCGGGATGAAACAGGGATGGATAGATGACTGTATAAATGGAGGCTGCGTATGGTCTACTGGCTGCTTTACGACCTTGACCAAGACAGGAAGATGAAGGCAGCGTCAAGGCACTCAAGAGTAGTAGGGTGGAGATACCTGCTTTGTGTAAGAAGTCAGAGGCTGTTGCGCCGTGTGTGTGTGTGTGTGTGTGTGTGTGTGTGTGTGTGTGTGTGTGTGTCAGGTTTGTGTCAGAAAAGGGACACGGAGGACTTAAGGATTTCCGCAGGCTGCTTTGGAGCGTCAAATGCAGGATGGGAAACGGCAAAAGACAGCAGCACAAGTCAGCTAAAGGAGGGCAGGAGCTCTGGCAAGCAAAGGATGGTCGCACAGCACTTGCACTGCCAGGGAGCGAGCAGGACTGTTAACACTGCAGGTCTTGGGATAAGGGCTGCTTTCTAGACAAAGTGATCAAGGATCCTGTGGCTGCTTGATTCCTCTGGTGACAAGGAACACTACTTTTGAAAGTAACACTTCCATTATAGAATAAGACAAGGAGGGAAAAAAAGATGTGGGTCCCCCTCGAGAGAAAAGATCTGTGACAGACATTTTAGTCAATTCATGCAATCGCAGAGCCAGACACTGTCAGTCAGATCTTTTCATCTGCAAAAAGAAAGGGGGCAGATGATCTTTCTTTTCCGTTGTCTATTAGTCTGTGAAATCATCTAGGCAAACCACCTCTCAAATTTTACAGAACAACAACAACAAAAAACGAGGCCCGAGGGATGTCTCTTACTCAAGTAATACTTCTCACGAGTGGAGACAGGCCCAGGTCAGATTCCTCTGGGATCCCCAGGGCCTCTAGGTCGCTCCCCAACCTTCCCTAAAYGATAGAAAACAGCAGGAGGCCACAAGTCCCACAGCCCTCGCTGGGGCACTCTGGGGTTCGAGGCTTCCTGGCAGCGGACAGAGGACCGCCCCGAGGGGAGGGTCTGTGCGGGAAGAGTTTCGGGGCCTCCTTTCTCACACTTCCTTAGGACATCGGCCCCGGCGTGCCTGCAGCCGGCAGAGGGCGCGGGACGGCTTCACGCCGCGCGAGGCCGGAGGGGTCGCGCTGCCCGGGGCGCGCCGTCGGAGCCGGAGGGCAGCAGGGCTCTGGGCCCGCCCGCGGAGGGGGCAGGGGTGAGGGCGGGGCCGCGAGTGGTGGGGCGGGGCTCGAGGGCGGGGCGCTGCGGGCGGGGCACGGGGGCGGGGCCGCGAGCGGGGGGCGGCGGCGGCGGCGGCGGCGGCGGCCGTGGAGGAGGAGAACATGGCGGCCGCGGAGAGCGGCTGAAATGCCTGTTCTTCAGGCCGGGCGAGCGGGAGACTGACGCGATTCACCTCGTCCTGTCGTCTGTCGGTCAGAGCGCGGCTTCAAGCGCTTCGGCTGCAGTTCGCTGCTGTTCCCTCAAGCACAGCTTGCGCCGGGGTGGTTCTGCATCCCCCTGAAGTGGGGGGACTCCTGCTCCGGAGGAGGGGGCCGGAGAGCCGAGGCGGCGGCGGCGGGCCGCCTGGGCCCCGGGGACGGGCGCCCGGCCGGAGGAACGGCGGAGTCCGCGGCGGCGCCGCCACAGTCGCGAGCGAGCGAGCGCGGCGCAGGGGAGCGCGGCCCAGAGGCGGCGGCGGCGGAGGCAGGTGAGTGGCGGCGGAGGTGGCGGCGGTGGCGGCGGGAGCCTCGCGGTGGGTGCAGCTGTCACGAGCCGCGCGGCCGCGGCGGCCCTAGGGGGCGGGGAGCAGCTGGCGCCCTCCGTCCCGGCTCCGCTTGCTCTGGGACCCATCTCCCGCTGCCACTTTTCTCGAGTTCTCCTGCTGGCCTGGCGCGGCTGCAGGGGGCGGAGGTCGCAGCTGTCACGGCACCAGCTGGGGGCTGCTGAGGGCGAGCGGCGCGCTGCAGAGCGCCGTCCCTGCGGCGCACTCCAGTTGCCCTAGTTAGTRGAGTGCGAGCATCCGCGGAGGGCGCGCGGCCGCGGGCCGAGTGGGGAGCGGGCGCCCCGAGCCGCCGCCGAAAGGGGGAGCCGGAAGTAGGCGCGGGCGCCCCTCGGCCCCGACGAGCAAGCTCGGTGACCTTGGCCAGCCCGTCTGCTTCTCTGAATCTTGTTCGCCGGGACAGCGAAATGGGGGCGACCTAGGCATGCCTTTCTGTGGGTGCAGCTTTCGACGGCCCCTTTGCCTAGCCTGGCTGCACTTGCCTCTCCTCCCTTTGGGACTAGGGCTTCGGAGGTAGGAATGGGCGGATAAAGGAGATTTTCCTCTTGCGGCTGTGATTTGGTCCTCTTGCAAGGTTCTGCTGAAAGGACCTAGAAAGACAAGCAACACACGTTGGCCCGACGATTGTAGGTAGGGCTGGCTGGTTAATGGTCACTGATGGAACTTGAGCCCTCCATAGTCGCTTGGAAGAGACTCGTAGAAACCGGACACCGGGGTCCTCGGTCCTTACCATGCATCTGCGGTGGCTCGTTTAATTTTATTTGTATATGCATTTTTTTAAAAGCAGTCACTCCCATGGGCCAGACACCCTGTAGTGTGACGATGTTAGAGGGAGACGGAGGGGTTGACAATACACCCTGTGTGTGACAAGGACGAGYCGAGGTGCTGTGGCCAAAGAGTTTGGTAGGGAGGGAAACTTTAAGCTGGGGAGTATCTGTTAGCCTTTTGGCTCCGCTATCCTTATAGACACTCTGAAGAGGCGAGGCAGGTGTCCTTGTGGAGAAGGTGACTTCTCTTTTTCTCTTTTCAAACAGTAAGTTTTTAAATGTGAAGTGTGATGTTGGCGAGTAAGGAGTTCGTAGGTGAATCGCTGTCCCAGCACCCGATGATTGACAGGAGAAATGATAGTGATGATTTGTGAAGCATAATGCTTTCACTTCATGAAGAAATCTTTTAAGTGTCTGCATGACAGTCCTGCAGCRAAGCCTAGACTATGTGGTAGAGCCGTAGGGGTGGATTTCAAGGGTTAAATTTGTTTGAGGTTTGCTTCTTCGGCTGGAATTGGTTGGAGGTTAGTCTTGAAAGAAAAAAAAAAGTCGGCCAAAGGGGCCTCATCTAGCTTCACAGAAGCTGTGATGTAGCAGGAGGGGGGTCGGATTTCTTCATGTTGGGAATAAGGTGAAAAGAAAGTATTTGCGTATTTGCTTGGGTCTTTGGCTCTGGAGCTAGAAATAGTTTTGGGTTAAAGGTAGCCATGGGATTTGATTCAGTTTCATAAATAGGCATTCCTCGAGTAATTTGTCATAAAGTAGGTAAAATGGAAGTGTTTCTACTTAATCTCTTGTACTTTGTGGAAAGGGCCAAGTTGGTTCTGTGACCTAAAGTCTGTCATGTTTTCTCTCCATTTCTTATTCAGACCTCAGACTCGGAGAGAAAATCTGAAGCCCATTGCTTGTAAGAGTCAGTTTGATTTTTTGCAGACATTTTATGTTAATCTATTACACGTATTTAATCCATACTGAACTTTGGTTTATAGATGCAAAGCTTAAATTTTACATAATTTAAAGCTAATCTCTTCCTTATTTCTGAGAAAATTTATAGGGCTGTGTCTATAAAATTGCTTTTGTGTGTGTGGTTTAAGCCGAGGGAATGTTTTTAGATCTACAATATTGGCTAAGCGGTTTTATTGAAAGAAAATAAAAACTCTATGGAACTAATGAYGATTGTTCACTTTAACCGGGATTATATAGACAATGCATTCCTTTCTCCTGCTTTCTGCCAACATTTGTTTTTATTTCTCCCTCAATTGCAGGATTTTATTTCTAGAAATTTGGGCTGGAAGCAGAAGCAGCAGTTTGTATAATCCCAAGAACTTGCTTCTGTCAGGAAGCTGTGAGGCTGCATGAAGTGGGTGTGGTGGGAAGATACTGCTACTACTGAAGACATTCCTCTGGCTGTGACAGGAGTTAGGGTCACAGCATAGTTTTTGCTGAATTTCCCATCTTCGCATATGTGTTGATCTTTTGGTGGGCAGAGGATTAGGTTGCTATGGTGCTGACTGGTGTATACTGTAAAACTGTTGGCAAAATGTCATGCTTCTAACTCTATAGTGAAGGGTGGTAAACAGGTCTAAATAACTTAAATGTGTTGTTCCCAGGATGGAATGCTCTCTGCATGTCCTCTTGATCCTGTTAATCCAGGGAGCGATCTTCACCAGGACTTAATGTTGAGTAAGTGAGGGTGGTGGAGAGGTGCTGAAAGGCAGAGCAGGACAGAGATGGAGGATGTGAGGATGTCGGACATCCTGGGAAAAGCTGTTTCTGCTCAGGCTCTGGACCAGGCGGTACGACTAATTGTTTTTCAAGGATGTTTAGCGCTCCTTGTTCAGTTGTCACCGGCTTCACACGCCTTCTTTTGTGGCAACAGTGCCTCTGTTTCTTGTTTCAGTTTGCTGTACTTTCTGTCAAGGAGTCCAAGTTGTTTGTTGTGTTGTGTGTTTTACAGGGTTGGCTGGCCTTAAGCTATGGGCCATCGTAGGTTTCATTTTAGGCAAGTATGGAGTTTAACCTGAGTGTACAAGACTCAGTACACTTCTAGGTTATGAATAGATGTCCCTAGGATGCTCATTATGGTCCTGGTGTTGATAATCACAGCAGTTCTCAGAGGGCTAGCTTTTACTTTCCTGGCAGAGGTCCAARATCATTGTGGTGGGTGCTTTACTGTATTACCTGCAAATTCTAGATGCTAACATGGGTGTGGGCTTGGATGGAATACTCAGGCTTTAGGAGTTGGATGACAGAGCCCTAGATCTGGTTTGGGTTGCAGAACTGTACAGAATTTTATGCCTCTCCTCACTTATATAGACTTGATCTTACGAATGGAATAACTAGACCATAGGAAGGGATCCCTTCCTTGCTCTGTCGCATTAACCAATCATTTTCTCCTTTGTCATTGGCCATTGAGGAAAGGCCTTGTGAGATTTTTTTCTTTCTTTCTTACCATAAAAAGTGATATATAGGCATCTTAAACTTTACATTTTAGTTAGACTCTGTGCATATTCCTTATTATATGGTGTTGGGCCATAAAATGGCGTGGTGGCAGCTGGGTACTATTCTTAGTTACTTAATTTAAGGATATATAACTTTTGTTTCTATAACCTAATGTAGTTTTGGAAATGGCTCGTGACTGTGTGGTATTTGAGTTACAGTAGAGCATAGAAATCATTATTTTATATTTTCCTGGATATATAGCTTAATGTAGGAGGTCATTATTAAACACTGACACCAATGTATAAGTCTTCCATTAGTGCAAGTTAAAGAGGGGTTGCATCCTGGTTTCCTCCATGAACCCATCCATAGCAGAGTGTTTTTATTTACTTTATGATAAGGAGAATTGGGTGGTGGTGGCACACGCCTTTAATCCCAGCACTTGGGAGGCAGAGATAGGTGGATTTCTGAGTTTAACAGTCTGCAGAGTAAGTTCCAGGACAGCCAAGGCTACGCAGAGAAACCCTGTCTTGAAAAAAAATCATGATAATGTGCACACACACACACACACACACACACACACACACACACACACACACAAACACACACAAAATAAAAAGATAAGGAGAGTTAAGCCCAGGGCCCTTTGAATGCTAGGCAGGCCACCTACTGCTCAGCTGCGCTCCCAGTTCTTTCTCAGTTTGATTTTGGCGCAGTTGTGCTGAGTTGCCCAGGCTGATCTCAAAGTTTCAATCCTCCTGCCTCAGCCTCCTAGTACCCAGGATTACTGTGCTCAGCTCACAGAACAGTACTTCTGAGATTCTCTAAAGTGACAAGCTTTCTTAGTGTAGTGATCACATTTAATGGTAAGTAGCTTATGCCAGAATAGACGCTGTCATTCCTCAAGGTGAAAGTAATCCGTCTAGTCATGCTCACCTTTTGTTCTTTTAACACACACACACACACACACACACACACACACACACACACACACACACACACACGTTTCAAGGAGGAGGGGAGGGACGTGGATAGTATTGAGTGACCCTGAATCCCATCTCTAGGAACGGAGAACAGACTTATAAGAATAGATGCCAGAGCCGGGCCGTGGTGGCGCACGCCTGTAATCCCAGCACTTGGGAAGCAGAGGCAGGCAGATTTCTGAGTTCAAGGCCAGCCTGGTGTACAGAGTGAGTTCCAGAACAGCCTGGGCTACACAGAGAAACCCTGTCTTGGGGGGGGGGGCAAAAAAACAAGAATAGATGCCAGAATAGAGGTGTAATCCCACCAGCAGAGTCAGAATCCAAACAGCAGATTATCCAATTCTCCCACCAAGATGCCTTAAAAAAAAAAAAACCCAAACCACTTGTTAATAATATGTGTGTGTGTATGTGTTTGGTCACACTCATGTCATGGCACACATGTCTAAATCGGAGGACAACTTTTGGGAGTTGGTTCTCTTCTTCTACCCGTGAGTTTCAGATTTGGGTCATATGGCCTCTCAGCAGGCATCTTTACCTACCAAATCATTTCTTTGACCCAGGTCCTGTATTATATCCTTTTAGTTTGTAGCATTTTACCCATCAGTTTGTAATTTTGAGGCAATTTTAAAGGTTGTTTTGGAAATTGAACTTTGACTTTAGTCAGAAGGGGAGGGAGGTTGGGTCATGGCTCTTCCAGATTCCTAGTTCGTGTAACCTTAGGCATTTAAACCTTAGGTTTTCATATTTAAAAATGCACTCACCTTCATATTATTGCACTTTTAAAAATGAAATCAAGTATCATTGTTTAGCCGTGATCTGGCATCAACTTGTTAGCAAGTGGACATTCCACTTCTAGCCCAGCACCAAGCCTCTCATCCTTTTCTTCTTAAGTTTTTGTATATTCTTCTTCTTCTTCTTCTTCTTTTTTTTTTTTGGTTGAATAATCAGGCCCCTGGTCATTCAAATGTGGAGCAATAGGAGTCACTGTGGGTCTGAGCTGCTTTGCCATCATCGAGTGCGCTATTGGTCAGATTTCACTTTACTTTTTGTGCTAAAATTATAATTTATATGTTATAGCTATTTGCCTTCATGCATTTGTCTTTCTAATTTATTCTACACATAGCTACTGAAAAAAATCCTTTCTAAATGTCATTTGATGTTTTCTGTTAAGACTCTGCAAATTTATCAAACTCTAAAACATTTAAGTGGAGTCTTTTATTTCCCATTCCAGAAAATCTGCTGTAGATAACATCAGAAATGCTTCATAACTTTCAAAGTACTACTTAAGTGAAGAAGGCATTATAATCTCCCTTAGTCCAGTCTGGAGGACATAGTAAGACCTGTCTTAAAAAATAGTCACCTACAGGAATATTGCTTCTTAGCTTACATGTTCCATTTTCTTTACTTAAATTGTGTTTCCTTTTCTTTTATGTTCTCTTCATCTTCAAAAACAGTGTCAGAGCTGGTCTATTACAGCTGGTCTCCACGCCATAAGCATCACTCACGTTTCTGCACAGTCCCTCCTTCTTTCTTTCCCTGCCTCCTTTACTCGCTCCCTAATTGGACTGGGCAATCCTTGAGATTGCAGAAACCACAGCATTCAGAGTAGAAGAGCTGTAAGGGTTACTTAGAATTACTTAGAATAATCTCTGTAACACTATAGAGGAGATAACTAGGTTCAGGCCAAAGGTTTTAGCTACTGAGGTTTAAAATTTTAGGAATTCTAGTAAACATTGAAGTACTTTATGAGCTAAGGAATGAAGGAATATAGTCAGCCCAGGGGTTATCCTTGGACCAGCCGGCCTTTCAGAGAGGACACCCAACAGGGGTGGTAGTGGCAGCCTAGAGGTGAGCGCTCGCCCAGCTCACCCGAGACCTTGTGTTCATTCCCCTTTACTGGTTGGGGGTGAATAAAGAAAACATTTTAAAACAATTTTAAAACATTTAAAGCAATTTTGAAACATTTAAAAACAATTTTTAGAATTGTTTTCTGTATTGAATATGTGCAGTTTTTTGTCATCATTCCCTAAATAATACAGTATGATAAAATTTAAAGCCTTGATATTGTATTAGAGTTTGTACTAGTAGTACTTTAAAGTGTAAAAGATTAAGATTAGAGGTTATGTGGAAACACTATGTCATTTTATGTCATAATATGAACACCCATAGATTATGTCAAACACTTGAACACCCATAGATTTTGATATCTCCATGGGTTTCTGGAATCAGTCTCTCATAAACACCAAGAGACTATTTTAACAAGGAAGTAATTAAGACCATTTCCCCTCAAAAATTTCAAAAAGTATTTGGAGAGGAATACCTGCTTTTCTTGTATTGCTCTCATTCAGAATCAGCAAATATTTATTGAGTGTTGTCTCTGAGCCAGGTATTATGCTAACTCTACAAACCACATTTTAGAAACGAGGAACTAAGGCTCAGGGAAGTTAAGTGGCCAGTGTAGGATCCCACGGCCTGTAGGTGTTAGGACGGCACTGGGGCCTAGGATGGCTGCCTGGAAGGCCTGCTCATACCTTTACACTGGCGTCTATCCAAGAGTGTTTGCCACACTTGGCTACATTAGAGCCCTCTCCTCTGGACTTTCTTTGGGTTCCATGCAGAGGCTGTAAGACTCCTGCAGCTTACTTTCTTTCTGGTAACCTAGGTACCAYGTGTACACACCAGTTAGTGAAAGTGTCACTTTAAGATTCCTGTACTCTCTGGTCTCACCTTTGTACTTTAGTAATGTTGATTCTTTTGTGCTTCTGTCCAGGGAAGCTTATCTTTGAATGGCTGGTTTTGGATTCTTAGCAATAAAATTCTGCCTCTTAAGTTTTGATAGTGTTTAAATAAAGCTTAAGGTATTTCCTTTCTTTGGAACAAATTGTTTGATCATTCTCTGTGTTTGCAGTGTGTTTTAGATGGTCATCTTACTCTGTTTTAATATATTCTACCTTAAAATTTTGGTTTGCCTATATGGTTGAAATATTTACATACTTATATTATCAGTCATAGATTTCATTTTTGTGTGTATATATTTAAATATACCACAATGTATTTGATTTGATAGTTGAAGGATAAAATGTCCTTGTTTTTTGAAATGTATAATACTGGCTTTACTTTGGCAAGTTTGGAGTAAATCAGGGAAAAAAGTTATTTGCTCTACAAATTCCTGGCTGGCTATACTCCAGAATACTTCTACTCTAGATGGTACTGGAAGTCTGTAATTGATTCTAAGTAGCTACAGGCATCCACTGGAACTATAGCTACATGAGTACCTTGTTCAAGGTGCTGTGCTGTTAAAAGATAAGGATGTAAAACGATAAGATACAAATTCTATTCTTAAGGCGATTATGACCTAGGAGAAGTGATAAGACAACACATACCTGTAATATTAATTAAATGTGATGTGTGCTGTGAGAGGCATGCTGGGACATCAGTGTGCTTGAGGAGAAAGAGGGAGAGAGAGAGAGAGAGGGAGAGAGAG
>BDUI01000377.1:156556-186590 GCA_002335545.1 Apodemus speciosus | reverse complement strand
GCTGTGCTGTGCTGTGCTGCGCTGTGCTGTGCTGTGCTGTGCTGCGTTGTGCTGTGCTGCACTGTGCTGTGCTGTGCTGCGTTGTGCTGTGCTGCGCTGTGCTGTGCTATGCTGCGCTGTGCTGTGCTGTGCTGTGCTGCACTGTGCTGTGCTGTGCTGTGCTGCGTTGTGCTGTGATGCAGTGTGCAGGGGTGGGGCATAGGCTTCTTTCATGACACCATAGAAACTGAATTCATAGCTCTTAGTTTCTTTATAATAATTAGCATTTAGAGGTTTCATGAAAAATGAAATGTGTGCATAAAACAATGTAAATGAGTTTTGGACTGATATTAATATTATTACTAAAACCAGAGTGCCCTGTTACTAAGGTAACTAGGAATTTCCTTTTCATAGAAAAAAGAAAATCTCAGTACACACTACAAATGAGAAGCTTGTAAAACCAGTTTCAAAGTTAATGATAAATATTATGCTTGGAGAGAAAGTAAAATGAGCTTTTGGCAAAAATGTCTTATCAAAGGCATACCATCTGGAAAAGCAATTAGTGTCACATGTCGCGGGTATTTTGTTTCTTCGGTAGAAGGAAAGCTCTGATATTCAGAGAGCACACCAGCACTTTACTTTGGTGTCGCCACTTAGCATGGAAGATCTAAACAAGAGCTTTCTTATTTGCGTCTTGTTTTGGTTGGTTGATTGGTTGATTTATTTTAAAACTACTTATAACCCAGAGAAGTTGCATTTGTTCCTTCAGCTCAAAGCACAAACAACTACACAAAAACTACAAAAAGCTATAGGCAAGGAAGTCTTGGATTATTGGATATAAGAGATTGTGGACCATATCTGTTCATATTCTGCTCTTTTTCAGGGATAGAATTAGTGTGCAATAATTATTTTCAATTATGATTCAGTATTGAAAAGAATTAAGAATTATGGCTGTAAGCAGCATTTGGCCACTAAACCCCTATCTTTTCAGAAATTGTAAAGAAATAAATGGTCAGAAACTATAGAATTATGTTTTGCCACAATATCATATGCTGTCTACACAGGAGAAAGTGTTTTCATGCTTGTGAATTCATAGTTTATAAATTGAATGCATATTTATTGACAAGTCATAATTTTGTTTTTCTTATTTCAGAGGGTATGATTTAGTATCTCATATAGGTCAACCTCATTAATATAAGTTTTGATGTTAAAGATACATATATGGACTTTATAAAGTCTGATTTCTATAGAGAATAACTCTATCTCTAAGAGTTTAACTATTTCCCTATCTGCTTATTTTACTAAGTTATAAAAATTAAGGGAATTAAAAATTCCTAGAGTCAAGTAATAGTAGCAAAGTCAACTTCCCTGAACTTTTGCGATATAGCTAAGGCATTTCCAGGAGGGGAGTTTATAGCTGAAGAGGTCGCAACAGGAAGCTCTTTGGGGCTTGCTCACTAGTTGGTCTATCCAAATCTACCAGTGTCTCGTTCATTGAGAGACTCTGTCTTATAGCACCAGAGCTTGCTGTCTAGCCAGCGTAGCTGAAACTCAAAAATCAAGCTCAAGTTCACTGTGAAACTCTACAATGCAGTACTTCAGAGAGTGATAAAGGAAGACACTTAATGCCTTGCTTTGGCCTCCACATTCATGTACATGGGAACATAAACCTATACACTCATGTRCATACCAACACACATACAAGAGAGAGCCTGCCTCACGAAATATGTGGAGAATTATTGAGGACAATACCAATATTTAACTTCTGACACACACACACACACACACACACACACACAAAAGCACGCACACATATATCCACACAAATATAAATAAGCATGTAAAAATAAGTCAGAGAGAACTCAAATGACTTAATGATTATACCTAATACCTTAGAAAAAGAACTGGCAAATCCGAATTATTAGACAGAAACAAATAATGAAAACCAGGTGAAATTAATGAAATGTACACTAAAAGAACAAGAATCAAGGAAACAAAGAATTTAGGGGGGGGGGACATGATTAACAAAACTGTAGTCAAATTAAAACCAGAGTGAAGATTCATATTAATAAAATTAAGAGATGAAAAGGGAGATTTTAGGACATAGTCTACTGAAATCCAGAGGTCAGTTAGAAACTTCTTTGAAAACCTGTATTCTGAAGCAAGCAAGCAAACAACAACAACAACAAACAAACAAAAATCCTTGGATAATCTAGATACATATCACTTTCTAAAATTAAATCAAGAGGATTTATACCTATGACGTGTACACAGTTGTACAGCAAGCAGCAAGTGAAGCCTTAGTCAATCTCTCAAACCAAAGACGTGCAGGACCAAGGGTGTTTGCTGCAGGATTCTACCAAACATTTAAAGAAGAGCTAACACTAGTGTCCTCAAATGATTTCATAAAATATCTAGAGGAGAAACAGTAACAAACTTTTGTGAAGTCAGAATCATTCTGATACAAAAGCAATACAGGAAAACTAACAACAAAAAGAAAAAAACTGCAGAATAATTTTACTAATGAGTGCAAGCACAAAAATTCTCAATAAAATACTTATAAACTGAATTCAAGAACATATCAAGAAGATCATATATGCTAAGATCAACAATTGACAAATGGAACCTCATGAAACTAAACTGAAAAGCTTCTATAAGGCAAAGGACATTGTTAATAGGACAAAATGGCACCCTACAGATTGGGAAAAGATCTTCACTAACCCTACATCCGATAGAGGGCTAATATCCGAAATTGTATATTCAAAAACTCTAGTAGTTAGACTCCAGAAAACCAAATAACCCAATTANACACACACACACACACACACACACACACAAAAGCACGCACACATATATCCACACAAATATAAATAAGCATGTAAAAATAAGTCAGAGAGAACTCAAATGACTTAATGATTATACCTAATACCTTAGAAAAAGAACTGGCAAATCCGAATTATTAGACAGAAACAAATAATGAAAACCAGGTGAAATTAATGAAATGTACACTAAAAGAACAAGAATCAAGGAAACAAAGAATTTAGGGGGGGGGGACATGATTAACAAAACTGTAGTCAAATTAAAACCAGAGTGAAGATTCATATTAATAAAATTAAGAGATGAAAAGGGAGATTTTAGGACATAGTCTACTGAAATCCAGAGGTCAGTTAGAAACTTCTTTGAAAACCTGTATTCTGAAGCAAGCAAGCAAACAACAACAACAACAAACAAACAAAAATCCTTGGATAATCTAGATACATATCACTTTCTAAAATTAAATCAAGAGGATTTATACCTATGACGTGTACACAGTTGTACAGCAAGCAGCAAGTGAAGCCTTAGTCAATCTCTCAAACCAAAGACGTGCAGGACCAAGGGTGTTTGCTGCAGGATTCTACCAAACATTTAAAGAAGAGCTAACACTAGTGTCCTCAAATGATTTCATAAAATATCTAGAGGAGAAACAGTAACAAACTTTTGTGAAGTCAGAATCATTCTGATACAAAAGCAATACAGGAAAACTAACAACAAAAAGAAAAAAACTGCAGAATAATTTTACTAATGAGTGCAAGCACAAAAATTCTCAATAAAATACTTATAAACTGAATTCAAGAACATATCAAGAAGATCATATATGCTAAGATCAACAATTGACAAATGGAACCTCATGAAACTAAACTGAAAAGCTTCTATAAGGCAAAGGACATTGTTAATAGGACAAAATGGCACCCTACAGATTGGGAAAAGATCTTCACTAACCCTACATCCGATAGAGGGCTAATATCCGAAATTGTATATTCAAAAACTCTAGTAGTTAGACTCCAGAAAACCAAATAACCCAATTATAAATGGGGTACAGAGCTAAACAGAATTCTCAACAAAGGAATCTCGAATGGCTGAGAAGCACCTAAAGAAATGTTCAACATCTTTAGTCATCAGAGAAATACAAATCAAAACAACCATGAGATTCCCCCTTACACCAATCAGAATGGCTTAGATCAAAACCTCAGGTGACAGCAGATGCTGGCGAGGATGTGGAGAAAGAACATTCCTCCATTGGTGGTGGGATTACAAACTGGTACAGTCAGTCTGGAAATCAATCCGGCGGTTCCTCAGAAAATTGGAAGTAGTTCTACCTGAGGACCCAGCTATACCACTTCTGGCATATACCCAGAAGATGCTCCAACATGTAATAAGGACACATGCTCCCCTATGTTCATAGCAGCCTTATTTATAATAGCCAGAAGCTGGAAACAACCCAGATGTCCCTCAACCAAAAAATAGATAACAGAAAATGTAGTACATTTAAACAATAGAATACTACTCCACTATTAAAAATGAGGACATCATGAATTTTCATGCAAATGGATGGAACTAGAAAATATCATCTTGAATGAGGCAACCTAGTCCCAAAAGGATATACATGATATGTATTCACTGATAAGTGAGTATTAACTGAAAAGTCAAGAATCCCCAAGATATAACTCATAGACCGTATGAAGCTTACCAAGAAGGAAGGTGCAGGTGTGGATGCTTCAATCCCACTTAGAAGGGGGAACAAAATAATCACAGGCAAAGAGAGGGAGGGATGTGGGTGGGAGAGGGGAGGGGGAAGGAAAAAGGCGGGGCAGGATCAGGTATAGGGGAGATAGGAGAGAAGTCCCAAGGGCCAGGAGAAAATAGAAATATGCAGCAGTGTAGGGTGGGGAACAAGGGGGAACCACTAGAAAGTCCCAGACACCAGGGGAGTGAGAGGCTCCCAGGACCCAATGGGGATGACATTATCTAAAATGCCCAACAGCAAGGAGATAGAACCTGAAAAGACCTCCCCCAGGAGATAAACATGGATAAACATGGCTCCCCGTTGAAGGATAGGGTCACCCACCCATCTCAAAATTTTTATCTCAGAATTGTTCCTGTCTAAAGGAAATTCAGGGACAAAAACAATGGAGCAGAGACGGAAGGAAAGGCCACCCAGAGACCACCCCATCTTGGGATCCATCCCATGTGCAAACACCATCAGTATTGCTGATGCCAAGATGCACTTGCAGACAGAAGCCTGACATGGCTGTTCTCTGAGAGGCTCTGCCAGCACCTGACTGAGACAGATGCTGATACTCACAGCCAACCATTGGACTGAGGTTGGGAACCTCTATGGAAAAGTTAGGGGAAGGACTGAAGGAGCTGAAGGGGATTGCAACCCCATAGGAAGAACAACAGTATCAATTCTCAGAGCTCCCAGAGAGTAAGTTGCCAACCGCAGAGCATGCATGGGCTGGTCTGTGGCCCCTGCTTCACATGTTGCCGAGGGAGGGCTGCCGTGTCTGACCTCAGGGGAAGGGGTGTGCTTGGTCCTGTGGAGGTCGATGTTCCAGAGAAGGGGGATGCTAGAGGGGTAAGGGGAGAGTGGGTGGGCGGATGGGGGCGCATCCTCTTAAAGATGTAGGGGGGAAGGGGAGAGTGGGTGGATGGATGGGGGAGCACCCTCTTAAAGGTGTAGGGGGGACAGGGAAGGGGGACAACATTGGAAACGTAAATAAATAAAATAATTAATAATGAAAAAGATGCTAAAAAAGACATTACACTATAACTGAGTTTACTTAAGGGATTCGAGAATGAACATGGTTCAGCATATGCAAATCAGCAAGTATAACAGCAACAATAAGAAAAATAGAAACAAACAAAACACGTAAATTTAAGGACAGAAGTCACAAGATGGTCATGGTAGATGGAAAACATGCATTTAACAAAACAACATCTCTGCATGATGAAAGTCCTGAAGAAACTAGGAGTAGCTTTGTATCTCAACTTAATGCAGGATATATATGACAAACCTTAGAGCCAACATTATACTAAATGTGGAGAAAACCAGAAACATTTCCTTTRAAGTTGGGAATGAGACAAGGGTGCCCAACTCTCTACATCTTTATCTAATATAATGTACTCACAGTCTTAGCTACAGTCAAATCGAAGAAATAAAAGACACAAATAGAAAAGAAGTCAAATTATCCCCATGTGTAAACAGTACGATCCTATATATGAAAGACTGCAAAAACACCGCCATTGAACTCTTAGATCTGACGGCGCGTGGTAGTGCATGCCTTTGGGAGGTAGAGGAAGATGGACCTCTGAGTTTGAGGCTAGCCTGGTCTATGCAGAATTCCAGGACAGTTAGGACTACACAGAAGAAGGGAATATTCTTAGATTTGATAAATACTCTCAGTTAATTATCAGGAGGAAATATCAATATTGGCAAAAGGAAGTCAATAGCTGTTCAATAACAAGCATGTCAAGAAGGAATGCAGAGCAGTCCCGTTCACAGAAGACTGGGTTAGGAGAGCAGTAACAGGGGAGAAACCCAAGAAGATACCAGAAAATCCAAAACCTTCCCAAACTCTTGGATTAGCAGAATTAATATTGTGAAATGGATTTATTATTAAAAATGATTTAAGATTCAGTACATCAAAATTCCAATATATTCTTCCCAGTAGAAAAAAATCTATTCTAAGATTTATATGCTAGTACAAAAGAACATCAAAGCTAAAGCTATCCTTTGCTAAGGAGCAGTTCTGGAGGTATCACAATACCTAATCTCAAATTATACTACAGAGCCATCATAGTAAAAACAGCATGATAATGGTATGAAACCAGACTTGTAGATCAGTGCTATAAAACAAGAATGCCAGGAATAAACCTGCACAGCTACAGCCATCTGATTTTTGACAAAGGTGCTTAGACCATATTTTGGAGAAAGACAGCCTCTTTATCGAATTGTGCTAGAAGATCTAATGTACCCATATGCAAAAGAATGAAACCATGTTCCCATCTTTGGCTGTGTWTAATAATCAACATGGATATAAGACTTGAATTTAAAACTTGAAGCTGAACTTGGTAAGGGGACATAGTTGAAGTCTTAAGCATAGGCATATCTTTCTGAATAGGACTCTCAAAGAATTCACAACATAATAGCAAGAATGAACAAGTGAGATTGCATCAGAACAAAACAAGAACGCCTGCTGCCCAGCAGAGGAGAGAGCCTGTGAAGACTCAGTCTATAGAACCGAACAGGAGAGAAAAATTTCCAGCTGTGCATCTGATAAGAGATTAGTATCTAGAAAGCTTAAAGAACTCAAAAAAATTAAAGGAAATAATCTAATAAATGTGAATAAACTGGACAGAAAGTTCTCAAAAGAAGTACAAATAAATACATGAAGAATTGTTCACCACATTGAACCACCAAAAGAATGCAAATCAAAATTATATTGCAATCCAGTCTTAGCCCAGTCAGAATGGGCATCATCAAGAAAACAAACACTGATGAGAATGTGGGGAGCAGGGCTTGTGGAGGAAGCTGTTGGTGTGGCTGTACATGATTAGTGCAGTCACCATGGACATCTGTAGGGAAGGTGCTCAAAAGGCTTAAATTAGAAGTGCATCATGGCCCCACTGTGCCGCTCCTGGTTTTATAGGAATGGGGATCCAAGTAAGCAGAAGCAAAGGGGCCCGCATATCGTGCTGTGCACAGCAGCCTGTGTGGAGTCAGCCTCAGTGCTCATCAGCAGGAGAATGGTAGGCTGTCATCAGGAGGAAAGTGGACGGCAGTGGAGACCATCATATCAAGTAAAATAAGCCACATTTTTTCTCATGATGAGAATCAGATTAAAGTGTGTGTACGTGTGGCAGGGCAGTAGAAGGGAGGCCATTTGAGAAGAGGGAAAGGAGCAATGTGGGGACATAAGGGGGTAATGGGCAAAGAGCATGGGAAGCATGTATACAGATGTCACTCTGAAACCCACATTTCATCTACTGAGTAAACCCCTAATACAAGAAAAGCAATAAATATGTATTTTAGCATGAAAATACTTTCTGTAACCAAAGGCAAACAGAAAAGACTAGGAATCTTTGTCTTCTAATCACTCAGATTAAAATATCTAATTATCAGCTTTGATATAATAATGCTTTAAAAAATTTAAAATACTGGAAGTAGACATGTTGCGGGAAATATTAAAAAATGAACCCGCCAACACTCCGCGGGGCCAGACCATGCCCCCACGTCCTGTGGCCGTCAGCAGCTCTTTTCCGCTTGCCACCGCATTTGCCTAGTTCCTGGCTGCTAGCACTTCCTCAGTCATAATCCCATGTAGTCGATCCCACATTCCAGTAACTAAGTGGAACTGCCAACCTCACCTGTGCATAACACCATACCCAGTAGAATCAAGACTCCCAAAGCTTAACTAACCAATCAGATTTACGTATCAATACTACCACAATTTACAAGATGCCAATACAATTTCAGAGCCAATTGATAATGATAAAAGCTTTACCCCTACATTTCTAACCTTGTGAAATCATAACTACTTGTGGCTGGTAAATGCCAGGTGGGTTCACATCCGTAGCCATCTTCCTTCCTCTCCTACCCTGAGACGCTCCTCTCTCTCAATCCTCAGCTCTGCCTCCATTTTCCCTGTCCAACCACAGACCTCCTCTGCACTAATATAATTGGATAGGGAAAATCCTGTGACATAGACATAAGTGAAAAATATTGCTTAATGACTCATTTCATGTTCCATAACAGCCAATCTATTGACAGGAGATTTTTAACTAGAAATTTTTACTTTAATAAAAATAAAGAATAAAAAAAGAAATAGGCTGAATAAAATTGATTGCATCTCAAACTGATTCTAATCTGTGGTCATAAACATTTTTGCAATGAGGCTATTTTAAAAAAAAAAGGTTGGGGGAAGGACATTGGCAAAACAATCMAGATGCAAAAGCAGTGAGCTGTGGCTGGTCAGAGGAGACCGTTAGAGTATTGGAAGCATAGCAACAGTAGAATGAATCTCTTTGAATATGTTTACATGTGAGTTCCTAAGATGCGTATAAACATACAAACTGCCATGTTTAATTTGGTTTGGAGTGTACTTAGGAACCAGCTATACTTCGGGGCAGCCAAGTAGTTCACAGCTGAGAGGAAGTTCCTTTTCTCAGGAATGTTTTAGTTCATAGAAGGAGACAGGGCAGTGGGGCAGAATGTCACCATTTAGAACAAATTCCTGATCTAGGTCACCAGTGGCCGCTAACATTACAGGAAGACTCAGTGGGCATTTACAGTACAGCCTTCCCGAGAAGTAACCTTGCTTCCAAATTAAATTTGAATCCAAATCTGATCAAGCCTCTTCTAACTGCTAGTTTATGGGAATAGGGAAATATATGAAATGGAACACTGGATATTGTCAGCAAAATACATGTCCTTGGTGCACAGGCTTTTCTCCGCTCCCCTAACCCCCAACAACTTACAAAGTGAATACAAGGAGGAACAGAAACAAACAAATGGAGTGTTGGGTTACTGCTGGCAATGGGAACTTTCAGATGGTCCAGATTTCATCCATAGGTGTCTATGGCACAATCATGGAAATTTGAATACTGATTGGATATTTGATATTCAAGAACTATCCTTAGTTCTAAATATGCTAATAGCATGAAGTTATGTTTTCACAGTCCTGATATTTTGGGGGACAAACTGACATATTTGTGGGTGCAAGGTATGCCTTTGATCTGACTATTTTCCAGTGTAAAAGCAAGCCTGTGGTGGAGATGAGTTTTGCTGTCAGATGGTTGATCATTGCTCATGTTGGGTGTTTATGACTCAGACAATGTACTGGTAGGAGGGGCAAGAGATAGTTTATAATTTTCTCAAAAGGTTCTTGAAAATTCATCCCTTAAGTTAAAGGTCCAAAAATTGCTCTCTGTTCAGTTATGTTCATTTGGCAATGAGCTGAATTCTTAATTCAAATAATTTCTTGAGTTCTCAGTAAAGAAGATATTTCTCACGAAGGACAGATTGGCTGTGTAGTATTTATTATTTAAGACTCTATTCTAAGCACTTTATGCAGATTGACTCACTAGACTCACAAGAACTCGAGTGAAGAGAGGCTAAGTGCCAAAAGTTAATTATCTGCTGTACGGGAGGCTGGACCGACTTCCAGGGCACCCAGCCCTGCAGTCTGCTGCCTCTCTAGTCTTGCCTCTCTGCTCAACTCTCAATTCCAATGACTTATTTTCAATTATTCTATTTAATTGTTTTTACATTTGTTTTTCAGTATGCTGATTGAGTCCAATTTTAAAAGGCCACTTTTCATTTGTAATTTTGATTTTGGAACTTGTTTTAATGCTTAAGAATACAGAGGTCTGTTGAGTTTACTCCTTTAATAATACAAGGAATTGAGTAACAGACTAAGAATTAGTTTAGTATGTAGCAGAACAATCAAAGAGTCAAGTGTGCTGTAGCAGCAGCTATGGCTGCAGAGACACCTTGGTCTGTAAGCAGCTTATTTGTGGCTCCGTTTGCTTCAGTTTCTTGTTGGTTTTATCAGTCTCCTTTGTAAGTTTCTCTGTGCCTCTCTGTAACACTACACCGCCTCCCCATAACTCCCACACCTATTGCATAATTGCATCCCACTTGACTTTTTAGAGGCTACTTGAGATAAAATAAGGCCATCTCCTTACTACAGTATTCAGCACCTATGGTGTGCATTTAGTAATCTACTCTCCATTTGAGAAACAACCACAAAGCACTGTTCAAACATTGTTCTTTACCCTTTAGTATGTGAAACTGTGAAAGAAAAAATGTGCCTTGGTGAGTTAGGAAGTCCTAGGCCTGGGCATATGGGCAAACTGAAGATATGTGATAGTGATTTTAATGCATGACTGCTATGTTCTGTCTATAGAACTTAAAAAAAAATCATCTTTGAGTCTGGAAAAGGTTGACTAATAATACTAATACACTGAGATGCCAGAAGAGTGTTTGCTATGGACAGGCATTTCAGGAGGAAATCTAACTTTTCCCAGCCCAGTTACAAAAAGGACAGTGTGAGATGATGATGAGATGGTGCAGTTTTCAGAGTGAGGCACATAGACTCTGAGAAAGAACAAGTTTGATTTCATCCCCAAGAGAAAGAAATGTGTCACAATTACAGACAGCCTTTTCCTGAAGTGTCTTGATCATGGCTCTTTGATGACCTGACATAGCTAATTAAATGGGGCGTTGTTTTCCCACAGACTGTCCCCTCCTCCCTGCAGCTTACCTGTCTGTGTAGTAAGAAATCAGAGACCTGTAGTGGATCTTTAGTGGCATTTTTGAAAAAATGTCATTAAGCACCTGAAAACTGAAGATTTTAAAGAAAAATTTCTTTTGTATTCCAGAGTATGCCATTATAACTCTTGAGTGATTATAGCTATTGAAATCAAGAATTCATAGCTATTGAAATTATATATAAAGAGGAGGTTTTGCTCCTGGGGCGTAGGTTATTGGTAAGATAAAACACATTGTTTTTGAAGGACAAAGCTAATGTTTATGACAGGAGCTTATTCTTTTTTCTGTTAACAGAAATTTTGAGAGAAAAGACAAAGTCTGGACTCCATGGAGCCAGAGTCTAATACACAGGAATAAGCATGGTTAGTTACCTTCTGGTAACTGTCGGTGGTGAAAATGTTGAAACAGTATTGCTTTAAAGATGATYCTAAGTGAAGAAGTGTGGCTGTGTGACAGAGTGTGGGCTGGAGTGAAGCAGGAGGAAAGAAAGCCACCGTGAGTGAGACGGATGCGACGCTGGTACTTAGTTACTGAGTCTGTTAGGCAGGTCGGATGGCGCTTCTTAGGCCTCCCGGGCTGACTGGTTACTCTTGGGCTCCAGGGGTCCTCTGTGTTCCCCTCACAGCTGTCTGAGTAGACACAGGCATGCTCCATGCTGCTGTGCTTGATAGACGCTACACGCTTAACACAACCCGATGTCCTTGTGAAGTTAGTTACTGTCTGAGTTCTGGGTAAGAAAGAACAACTGCAGGAAGGCTCACTTAGATGTTAAACAGCGCAGAGTAGATGAGGATTTATCCCTTCCTTTGACTTGGATTGAAGCCTGGTTTGAAATGAAGACTTGATTTTTAATCAGATTGGTAAATAATAGAGGTTTTTTTGTAAATGAATTGAAAAAATTTAGATTTTGGAAAACAAAGGAGTTGGTTCTCTGATTCGATTTAAGGTTATGAAATGGTGGAACTTCTAGAAAATTATAATTACAAATACATTTGTTGTATGGTATCTTATACAAGAAAGRACATATTTTTAAAATGCTACTCAGTAGACAAGCTACAATTTTTTAACTTTTAAAAACATTTATAGGTGTATATTAATTGCACAAATAATGGTATTTTGTGACATTTTATGCATTCATATAATGTATTTCAGTCATCCTCTAGTTAAATTAAGGATGCTTTACTGATTTTGACAATAGTGTTTTTTGTTTTTTGTATTATTTGCACATTTGTGTGTTGCTACTATAGATCAACCCCAGTGCCTCTTGTTTGTAGGTAAGTTCTATACAACTGTGGCATTCTCCTAGTACATGGAATTTGATATGGCATGGCATTTTAAATATCTTATCACTTTAATTTCCTTAAATAGCAGTGAACATGAGACTTGGGTGTATCTCAGTGATAAAGTACCCGCCTATATGTGCAAGGCCTTTCACTCAACCCTTGCCCAGAGTAAGACAGAGAGGTCTAACGTGGGAACATGTAATTTAATATTAAATTTTTGAGTTTTAAAAGCTTATTTTTTTGTTTGAGAGTCTTTTATTGGCTAGCAAGATGGTGCAGTATGTAAAAGTACTTGTTGGCAAGCCCCCAAATCTGAGTCCAYGCTCCAGGACCTGCCTGGTAGAAAGAAAGCTGAGTATCCGCTCATTGTTTTGTGACCTCACACATGTGCTATGGGTGTGAACACCATCCTAATTTAATTCAATGTATTACAAAACTTTAGTAGATCCTATGAGGTTCTTCTCTATGTAGCCTATGTAACCTTGAACTTGGTTAACAGCTCAGGCTGGCTTCAAACTTAGTATCTTGTTGCCTCGGCCTCCCAAGTACTAAGGTTTACACCATGCTCAGCTGTGGTGTTCTCTCTCTCTCTCTCTCTCTCTCTCTCTCTCTCTCTCTCTCTCTCTCTCTCTCTGTGTGTGTGTGTGTGTGTGTATGTGTGTGTGTGTGTTAGTATATATGGGTATGCAGGTCAGACATTGATGTTGAGTGTCTGCTTTAATCATCATCTACCTTATTAATTAGTAAGTTTATTTTTGAGACAGGGTGTCTCACTGATCCTAGAAATCTTTGCTTTGCTTATACTGGCTAGCCAGCAAGCTCTAGGGATCCACAGGTTTCCCTGAAACCTCCTTTCCAGTACTGGGGTTACAGATTCACAAGGCAACAGTAAATTCTAGGGAATGAAGAAAACTGAAAATTTATATCTTTTTTGTTACTATAACAAGTTTAAAAAATGTTTAACCCCAATGATCTGGATAAATCAAATATTTCTCAAATAACTACTTAATAATAGATAACAATTGTTATTTAGTAAGTTGGAATAGAACTCATTTAAGACCAATACTGTGCTTAAATTAAAATTCATATATTAAATTTACTATTTTTTTGAGATATGATCTCCTATAGTACAGGTTGTCATTTTCATGGTAAAGAAAAAAATAATGTACTAAACATTCAGTTTCAGATTTCTGTAAAATAACCAAAACTCAGCAAAATAAAGAGTAGAAAAGGATGCTGCCATCAGATGACAAAGCAAGCTAGGAGCAAAGGGGCAGTGGAGGGACACCGCAGAGGAGGGCAGGGCTCGAGGGGAAGGGACATCACCAGCGAGGATGTGGAGAACCAGAAATGAGAAGAACAGAGAATTTWAAAAGAGCGTGTGAAAGGGAACACTTAACTTTATGCCAACTCATGCGAAATCTTTAGTTATTAGGAAAAACTCAAATTGATTGAAAGAAAAGAAAGGAAGGAAGTCAGTAAATAAATCTGGGGAAACTAAAACCACGGTAGTTAGCGGGATTTTTCCCTACATTGATTCTAGGTCCAGGTTGTTTTGCCAGTGAATTCTTTTATACTTCGAAGGCTTATACTTTCAATGTCTGTGATGAGACATACCCTATCGATTATAACAAAGTTGAAACTATGTTCAATGTATGCTATAAAATTATTCTGAAAAGCCCAACAATTTTGTTGTTGTTGTTGTTGTTGTTGGGTTTGTTTGTTTGTTTGTTTGTTTGTTTGGAGTAGTGTAGGCTATCCTTTAATTGACTGGGCAGCTGGCCTTGAATTCTTAATCTTCCTGCCATCCATGCCAAGATCCTAGATTATAGGCGTACGCCAGTAAACCCGGCCCAGGAAGTGATTTTCTTCTTCTGAGGAGCTCTATTGTCCTTTTAGTTCATTTAAGTAGTCGACAAGTCAGCTCTGAATCATGCTGCTGTACAGATGCACCATGACAAAGAAGCTTCCTGTGGGTCTCATAAGGAACGACAGAAAGACAGGATCGGGTGGGGAAAGCACTCTGAAGGCAGTGTGGTGTGGCACACTTAATGACAAGAGTACTCTCTGATGACATGGTTTTGAGATAAAATATGAAGGCAAAAAGAAAGACTACATTGAGAAAGGAAGAGAAAAAGAACTGGGACCTTTCTCTATTACAAAAGGCCCTGGTGACATGAAAGATGTTGACTAGTATAAATGAGGTATTTTCTTTGTGCATATGTGCATGTGCAACATATGTACAAGTGTGTTTGAAAGCCAGAAGGGTTATCGGATACCCTCCTCAGTAGCTCTAGTTTTTGGACAGCTTCTCTCAGTGAGTCTAGAATTCACCAATTTTGCTAGACTGGATGGCCAACAAGACCCAGACAAGCTCTTGTCCCCTCCCCATCACTGGATATCCGTGTGGGTTCTGGGGTCTGGGTTCAGTCCCTTGCTTACCCAGCAACCACTTTACTGGCTAGGCTATCACCCAGGCTCCCTGAGGAGTCTTAGTAAGTGAGCTGACTTACCTGAGGTACATAGAGATCGTATCTCACAACAGCAGCAGCAGCAGCAACCGAAACTCAAGTGTTGTTCATTTGTCTCCCTCAGTTTTCTGGTTGTCTCATCTGAGAGGATACATTGGATCCTTGTTACTCCTTCATGCCAGTTTGTGGAGATTCATGATTGTCTTTGCCACTTGCTTTTTCTGTGGGCTAAGATGTGGACCTAATCAGAAAGCAGAAAATAAGTGACCAATGTGGGCCCATCCCTGAATAAATCTATTATGCTCCCTAAGGTTCAGGACACCTAGGGGAAGAGGGGACAAGAAGTATTATGAACCAAAATATAGGGTAAAAGGCTATAAAATGCCATCCCAGAAGTTCGACATCATCAACTCACATCAGCTCTGTTACTGCACTGGGCCCAAGTAAGGCCAGCCACGTCAACAGTCAGTCAAGGAAGGGGGCGGGCTCACAGGCCCTACATTTCCCTCTGAACTATTGGCTCATCAAGGGATTCCAGGAGAGGAGGAATTGCTGTCTTTAGTAGTCTACCTCTGTGAAGCCCTCCAGAGTTCATAGTTCCAAACTCTTAGTCATTGGTCCTGGTTAATCTTAGTAGGTCATAAAATCAAATGATTAGGCATGAGCTCTCTAGGGATTTGTGAAGAGTGGGCAGGGTGGAACAAGGAGGTAAGAGGTGAGAGTGGTCACCATGCAAAGCACACATATGTACAATTGTGAAAAAATTAAAATATAAAAATATGTAGACCTAAGAAAGGGAAGTCAGAAGAGCAGTTGACAAATTCTGAGTACTTCAGGTATTGACTTACCTGTAAGAAGTAGAAAGAAATAGAAACCCGTGGCTTCCTGTGCCCCAAGCCCTTGGATAATAATAACCCGACCCAGGACTGGGAGTGGGATGTAGCTCAGTGGCAGAGCTCTGGATTAACCTGTGCAAGACTCTGGGTCAGTCCTCAGAGTGCACACGTACACAAACGCACAAAGATGATGTTCTGCTCCTAGTCCAGCACTACRTGGTCTTTGAAAGTTCTTATTACCTTTACTTTTTGGTGACTTAAATCCATGTTTATTAGCTTTTCCTCAGCTATTTTCTCATATTGTTATTTCATCTGCAATTTTGTGAGGTTTTCCTGACTGCATTTTTGCTGCTTGGCTACCTTACTGGCGGTCAGTCATTTTTCAGTTGGGTTGAATTTTCTTCACTCCTCATGTATTTTTTTTCTGATTCAGGATAATTTGATCTTTATGCATTGTGCCATTAATTTTATAAGCTGCTGCTATGTGTTATTCTCAAAGAAGAAACAAATAAACAAATGAGTAACTGAATAAATGTAGATAAATATATTCATAAATAAATGTCATTTTTCAATTTTACTATTAATCATAGATGACATAGATTTAATACTGTGGTAATTAGTACTAATTGTCAAGCAGACAGAATCCATAACCACCTGGGGGACAAACCTCTAGGCACACTTGTGGCTGAGTATCTTGATTGATAAGTGGGAAACCTCATCTAAATTGTGGGTGGAACATTCCGTGGACGGGGGATCCTAGAACGTATAAAATGGAGAGAACCAGCTGTGCCCGCGCTCACTTTTCCTCCTCCGTCCCCAGATTGTGGGTACAGTGTGACCAGCCAGTTCAGGCTCTCGTAACTTACCTTCTCTGCCATGGYGGACTGCCCATTGAACATGACCCTTCCTCCCTCATGCTGCTTGTGTTGAGAGTATCTTCTCACAGCAACAGAAGTAATTGGTACTAAGAAGTGAGGTTATGTGATAAGCCTGGCCTTTGGAACTGGTCTGTGAGAGGAATGGGGATGAGATTGGAACTTCGGGTGAGAAAAGCCATTGAGTGCTATACTCAGTTTGCTGACCCATTCCAAGGAACACTTGGAAGACAAGAGCGCTGAGACAAACACACTCCGCAGAGGCCTGAAGCTTGAGGTTTTGGAGAACAAGGACTCTATCATTAACTAGGGTCATTTGTATGATAATTTGGCCAAGATTTGGTTCCATTTTGTCCATGTCCTAGACTGTGAGCAAAGCTGAATATACAGAGAGTGAATTAAATTTGATAGGGATATCAGGACAAGTAAGCATTCAGGTTGGTATAACTCCATGCGATTCTGAGAAAGCAGCTGTAATATTTAAAGAGGTAGTATCATTGGAGGAGAAGCCATTTCTGCTGCTCATGGGACAGTGAAGAGTCCTGAGTTCCATCTGGTTTGTATTTAGATTCATTTGAAGATTCACTAAAGGGGTTCCCACATCTCAAAAGCAACTGGCTATTACAGTGTTTTGGCAGGGCGAGGGCACAGAAGCTGATTGTCTGTGGTGCACATCTTTAGCTGACTGCACAATGGTGTGGTACTGTTTATGAGGCACGAGTGGTGAAAGATTGAGGGTTCATGGAATCTTCCTTGTGCCATGGATCCAGAAAGCAGCCGAGGCCAGGTGATAACAAGCAGTATCTCGAAGCAGTGGATGTGAAGCCCAAGCTGCAGTGAGACCCCAGGATAGTCAAGATTCAGAACCATTGGCTCTTTTCCACCGAGAAGAGCCGAACATTGAGCATACAAGAGCCAGTCTCTGGGCTAACAGCAAGCCCTGCCAGGTTTATCACAAGCCCTAGATGGCTCCACATGGAGCTGCAGGCTGTGGTGTTTGCCTGATATGTTTCGGTCCTGCTTTAGTCTGATCATTCTTTGTCATTCTCTGATCTCTTTTGGAGCAAGAATGCTTACAAGCTGCGTCAAGCGCCTGTTGCCTTAACTCCCTGTCGTGATGGACTGGACTGTGAACTGTCCGCTAAATTAAGCACCTTATTCTCCTTCAGTCACCTCTGTCAGACCGTCTAATCACACCAGCAGAAAAGAACTAAGATGATGCTTTTAAAAAGGGGGCTAAGCTTAAAAACAACATAAACAATTTATCGACAGCAATGTATACTTATCTACATAACTGTTTTCTTTGGAATGGTAAGATTGGGTTTAGTCCTTTTCCACATTTTAACAAACTCACCTGTGTTTGCTTTACCAGTCTCTTTGCACATTATGATTTTCTAAATAAATTTCAGTAATATTGGAAATTCTTGGATTTAACTGCTGGCTCTCTCTCTCTCTCTCTCTCTCTCTCTCTCTCTCTCTCTCTCTCTCTCTCTCTCTCGATAAAATCACAGTTTCAATTTTCTATAAAGAAACCATGAATTAAATAGCTTCCTTTTTCAGTCCCTGGAAACTTCTAACAGATTGATATCCAGCACTTGGAGGATAGTACTTGATAAAATGCAAATTGGTGACCCCAATATCTTACAGCTTCAATGGTTCTGTGGTTTATTTTAAGAGACTGGACAATTTCTAGCCTTTAATTGCCCTTGCTTGGCTTGCAACAGACAACTTTTACATCACAATAGCTTTTTTTTTTAGTGCTTTTTTGTGATTCAGTCATTCTGAAAACTGTTTCAAGTAAATCAGGCTTCAAATTAAGTTAAAATTCAACTCCATGTGAGTTTACACAGGCTCTTAACTAACTGTGGACCTAGATAGGCGTTAATGAAGGGGAGATATTTTGCATAAACTTGCACACAGGAAACATTAACATGTATTACAATGTACTTTCTAAAGTTTTTAAAATTTAATAATACTTTCTGAGATTCAGCAGCTATGTTTATTAAGAAAATAACTCTCTTTAGAACTGAAGAAATATCATTTAGGGATTTAATTACAATAAGTATAAAATCTGTCAGTGCTCTGTATAATTGCTTAAGTTTTAGGATAATCAAATCACTTTTAGAAAATGTAGTGTTGAGCCTGTCCATATACTATTCATTATCATGTTTTGGTTAACTTCTAAAAATTGAAGATATATATATATATATATATATATATATATATACTATAAAATGGTTATTGTGTAAAATGAAGCACATTTTAATAAAAAATTTATTATAAAAGGATTTCTAAAAGTGACTTTAAATGGTTTCTGTTTTTATAAAAAGATTCTAGCAAGTATAGGACATTCCCATTTGGAAAAAAAAATAAACCGACATAAAAAGAGTTGAGACGCACTGGAAATTAAAACAATAATAAATTTTTCTAATTGAACAACAATAAGAGGTATAGAGGGAACCAAATAGACACACATTGCTTTTTGAATTAGAATAGCTCATTTGGAAGCAATATGCTAGTGTATGTTTTAAAAGCCATACACATATCCAAGACTATTGATTTAATGATACTACTTTTGGGAATTGACCCTAAGTAAACAATTGAAGAGATCACAAAGCCATGTTAGAACTATACTCACAATAGCATTACTATAGTAGTAAAAACTAGAGATGACCTAATTAGTTAGCAGTGGGAAATCTGATGCCTATTAGTTCATATCGCTTACATAGACGTGTAAGCACGTCAGAGATGCAACAGAGATGATATCGTTTTGTTCTCTGCTGTTAAGCCAATGCCAAGAATATCTTGGAGTACAGTGGTTACTCAACAATTAGTATTGATTTTAAGATGAACAAACCCATGGAATAATGTATTTTTCAATTAAAACATATATACTGAAAACTTATTTGCTTTTTTGTTGTTTTTGTTTTTATAACAAGATCTCAAGATCTCATGTAGCTCAGGCTGGCATCAAATTCAATACCTAGCCAGAGATAGCCTGAACTTCTGATTTTCCTTTCACCTTTCAAGTGTCTTGATTGTAGACATGCACCACCACACCTGGCTCAGAGTCTCTTTAAGAAACTTGCTAAGAGAGATGGGGAACAAACACATGTTGTTTGGTGGAATTCTTTCTTTGGGGGCAGGGCGAAGAATGAAATAGGGTTTGAAAGTTTAGTAGGGTCTGGAGTAAAAGGCCTCTCCCGGAGAGACCAGGAACAGCCTGCCAGGAGGAATTGACTGGAGGGCCAGAAAGGAGACGTAGGACAGGGCTCTGGGCGGACTTGCCGTTGTTCTGTCTCTGCAGTAGGACTTCTTCAGCACTGGCAGTCATAGATGGTGTTCTAACAGAATTCATCTCAAAAGAGCTATGTAATTCGGCRGGTTCCTCTGGCTTTGATATGGACACCAGATTCAGGGAGCTAAGTGCCGTGTGGTGGAAATAGACTAGCATTTGATGTGAGTTGTTTCAGTGATGGCTGTAAAACTGGGCTCCTCATTTTAAACTATGAATACAATTCTGGTCATCTATGTTTTTGAAAAACTATTATCCTTGTAAATTCTGAAAGGTGAATTTTGATGTGGGAAAAGATAGTATTACTTCAGCAATTAAAAAAGTAGGATTTTTCCCATAACTTTAAGACTATTTACAAAATATTTATTGATAAAATAAAACTGTTAAGAACTGTCTGTTGACTTTATCCAACAAGTGTGATGGTCTTTTCATTGTTTCTTAAAATCTCTCTCTTCACTGAGGACAGAAGAAAACAGTCAACTGTCATTGCTAAATATATTGCTAAAATATGTTTGTAAAATTATACTCCTCTAGTGAGGAATCTAACTTAAGATTTTTTTAAATTATAAATTGAAGATCAAGTTTTCTCCTTAGGGCTTCTGGAGAAATAGGCCTGTTTCCTCGGCTTTTAGCATGTTAGCAGCAGCTGGGTGGTGAAAAGTGACATGTGTGAAGCAGGCTGCTATGCTGAGTTAAGATCCTAAAATTTATTTGAAATTAACTAAGAAGAAATTTTAAAGAAAAGCCAGTTTGTTTCCAATTATTATGTAAAATTAATTCTTTCTTGTTTATGAAATGAAAAACCATCATAAATTATTTTAGGCAAACATATACAGACATTTAGACATGGCATTCTAATAAGCAGTTGTACAGCATTTCTAAGCATCATTGTTAAATTTCAGAATTTTAAAAATTAAATGAAAGCTTTGTACTACCAAATGGTGGATTTTTAATTGAACTGACTATTCAGTTAAATTGTTTGAATAGTAATTTAGAAGAATATACCCAAACATCTACAAAACTGTTTTACCTAAGAGCTAGGTGCTGAGTCAAGGTTTGCAGGGTAGGATCTGTCTTACCTGAATCATGAGATGGATAATTTAACTCATCTGGCATGACAGTTTGCTATGTAGGCCAGATGTTGGGTTTGCACAAATGTGTAAGGCATGAGATGGGTTATCTTTTAGCCCTTGATGGACTTAGGACTTTGAGTGAAAGTAGTTGTATGCCACAGGCACATGCTGCATTTGTCTCACAAATGATTATTTGGAGAGAGACCAGAGGAGAGAGCAGTCAGCGCTCTGCAGAGACGATGCACGAGCCAGAACTGGAGTAATGAGTAAGAACACACTTTCTTGCCTGGGGAGATGGTTAGTAGAGCGCCTGCCTCACAGCCCTGGGTCCTGAATTCAGATGCCCCCACATAAAAGTCTGGCACAGTGGCAAATAAATATCCATAACCTCTCAGCGTCAGGAGCAGTGGAAGAGACAGGAAGATACTTGAGCTTGCTCATGGTCTGTGCACTCCAGAGGAGACTTCTCCAGGAAGAAACCATGTCTTAAAAGCTGAGGCAAAGAGATCTTCTGGCCTGAATTCAGGTGAACACAGTTGAACAAGGTGCATATGCCCCACCCCCAATACAATTGATCCATATAGAATAAAACTTCCRTCATTAACCCAATAACTTCTCATTAAAGTCATTCTGGACTTACTTTTTTATATATTGAAGCTGAGCTTGTCTAGATTATAAAGAATCATGAGGACATTTTGGCAAGCTAATAGGAATGTTCATGATCGCAATCATGTGGGTGATTTTTTTATGGTTACAACTCTTTGTTCTTTACATTTAAATTGGGTGTGTTTATTGTGTAATAACTACTTTGATAACATTAAAATGGTGTGTGAAATCACACTTCTTCCAAATTTGCATTTTAAGAACTGAATTCCCAAGGAAGTAGTTTTCAATTACCCATCACCAAATATGAAATTAAGCATACATCATGTATCAGAGACCAGAATCTATAAAGTCCAGGCTTTCATGGAACTGACTTTTTAGTGGAAGAGACAAATAAAGAAGGAAAATACTTAACTCCAGGTACTTGAGTCTTGTGAAGAAAATGAAACAGTTTGGTGTGAGCCCTAGCCATTTCTTAGCTGAGGACACCAGGGCAGCTCAGTGAGCCAGCATAGCTCTGGCTCTTGGTTATGTTCCTTTAGTCTGACGGGCACTAAGCTTGGAGCTTGCAGTTATGGATTACAGAATATAAATGCTGGAAATGAAGAGGCTGATTCAGCACATGAGGTGGGGGAGGGGCCGGTGTTGATCACTTTTGTAAGGGAGGCGAGAAACACCATCCATTCTCTTCTCCTTTTGGAACTTCGAAGACAAAAAATGCTGTATTTCTTTAATTGTTCATTACTTCCCCGTGGCTCCAATGATTATTTGTCTTTTCAGATTTGATTGTTTCTATTGATCTGTCTTCAAGTTCACTATTCATTATTCACGAATCTTCATTTGCTAATAAGTTAATCCTGTAAGCTTCGTTTTGAATATTGTATTTTTGCTTCTAAAATGCCCAGTTGTTACTCCTTCAGTTTCCCTGCTGAAGCTCTGTCCCCCCTGTTACTCCTTCAGTTTCCCTGCTGAAGCTCTGTCCCCCCTGTTACTCCCTTCAGTTTCTCTGCTGAAGCTCTGTCCCCCTGTTACTCCTTCAGTTTCTCTGCTGAAGCCCTGTCCGCCCCTGTTACTCCTTCAGTTTCTCTGCTGAAGCTCTGTCCCCCTGTTACTCCTTCAGTTTCTCTGCTGAAGCTCTGTCCCCCTGTTACTCCTTCAGTTTCTCTGCTGAAGCTCTGTCCCCCTGCTTCAGCCCCTGTCAGAGCTGTTTCCTGGACGCTGCCCACTGCCGCGTCGGACCCTTGCCGGAGAGTCCACAGGTCTGCACCAGTCTGCTATTAGGATTGGCTACTTTTCTCACCTATGTGGAGATTTTCCAGAAATGGTTTCATTTTTCATAATGAAAATATTATAAAGACAAATTAGGAAACTATGACTAAAGAAGAAAACAAAACCATTTGAGCTGTGCCTGCTCAGTGTTTTTCTCTGTAAAGCAGAAACAATGTGGACTAGTTACTTATTGTAAAAATTCTTACACAGGAGCATGCGGGTGAAATACAGCCCTGGCCAAAGAACATGGCAAAGGTTCAGAAAGTATTTAATTTGCATTTTTTTCTGATTTAGCATTTTGAAATTACCTCAACAAAGTAGCATTTCAAGGGAAAATTACTCTTTAAAGAAAATGCTAACATCCCTACCCCCAGTTCTGTAAGTCACCTTTAATATAGAGTTTACTCTGTTTCTTGACCTTGGCTTAGCTTTTCCAGGTGAATAAACCTTTGTTGTTAAAACCTGGCTTTGCATTCATATGTGAGGAAAATAGACTGATTGTACTCATACCTTACAAAAGCATTAATTCCAAGAACATTGTATATCTAAAAATGTAAAGTGTGAAACCATAAAGCTTTAGGTAGAAAGTAAACCTTCATAGCTTCAGGGTAGGAAAGCGTTCATAGACAAGAAACAGCAGTGTGTCTGTTAAAGAAGAGTGGCAGATTTGGCTTCATAAAAACTAAACGCTTTTGCTGCAAAAGACACCATTTAGAGAATGAAAATACCATCTTCAGACTGAAAAGCATTTTCAAATGATATATCCAGTAAAGGACTTGTATCAAGCTCATCCAAAGAACTCTCAAAACACTAAAATAAACAGCCAATTTAAAAAAAATGAACAAAATGGGGATTTAGGAGATGGCTAAGTCAATAAATGCTTTCTATGCAAACATGAGGACTTGAATTTGGATCCATAGCATCTATTTGAAAGACTGGGTGTTATAACCCATTGCTGGGGGCGGGGGCGGGGGCGGGGGAGGGGGGTGGGGGTGCAGAGAGGAGCATGCCTGGAACCTGCTAAGTAGGCAATTAGGCAAATCATGCGGTTCTAGGTTCAGTGAGAGACTCTCTCAAAAAATCAGAGGGTCATTGAGAGCTTGTTTGGAGGTTCTATCAGGGGGAGCTCAGCTACTCATACCCTTGGTCAAAGACAAGTTCTCCTCTACTGGGGAAGGTCGTCCTCTTCGATCTACTGAGGACTGACCGATTGTGCAGCTTCCGGAGGGACACACCCGCCTAGGCAGTGAGTTCAGCTGAATCAACCCCCGGCGGTCAATGGGGCAACAGATATTGCATCCTGATCACCCTCACATTCCAGAGGGTAATTGAAAAAGAATTTTCATGTTAGCCTCCTCAAATATAATCAGCACAGACATGACATGTACCAACACATACACACAAAATTAATAAAACATAAATATTTCATCAAAGGTTGGAAAGTAAGCTCAATTGAAAAGATATTTGAAACCATCAGCCTTGCCGTCTTTCCACTGCCTTAGGGAAATTCAGATTAAATCCACAATGATATACTACTAAACAAGTACTATAAACAATATAGGAAATCATGACAATACCAGGTCATCCAAAATACAGAAAAACTGGTACTCTGGTATATGACTGGGAACAATGAAAATATTACATATGTTAATTATGTTATTAAATAGCACTGGAACAAATTTCTATTCTCATAGAAGTTGCAAATATAGGATAAAAAATTAGGATCTTAAAATTAAGCAATATATCGTTCTGTGTTATAGCAGCTCCAACCACACTTACCGAAAGCAGCCCACATGGTTTTGAAAGGGTGAAATGATAAGTGTGGTATATTCATAAATTGATTAAGCAGTGACACATGCAGCAGCATAGATCTGTGGCGACATTGTTCTGGGTGAGAGAAGGCGGCCTCAGGCAGCGGTACACTGTGTGGATCCTCTTGCCTAACATTCTAGTATACAGCAAAGACCCTTCTGATGGAGAACAGTCACAGGCGAGGCGTTTAGGGGTGTCCGATGTATAACACATGAGGAAATGCCTTAGTTTGGTGGAGGAGGTGAGTGTGGACCTTGTAATTTGTACATAATGGTAGTTTTAAAATTTTATGCACAAATTTATATTCCTAGAACTATACTTTAAAAAGTTGTTTACTGCACGATCGCTTCCTAACACTTTAACAGTAGAGCTAAAGTGAGAAAATTTGACATACCTGAAACAGAATAGCAAAAATGATATGATGCAAATAAAACTAAACTCTATCTTGTAAGATTTATGAATTTTAAGAGTTTTGAGGAGTTAATGAGTGGTTGGAAACAGTTGAATGACCTTCTTAGATTAAATCTTAGATTTAAAATTAGATTAAAAAATAAGGTCTCTACTCATTTATTATTGAGTGTGTGGACACATGTGCAAGTGTATGTGAACCTGATGAGGGCTGCATGCCACAGCGCATAAGTCAGGGGACAACGTTCCTTCCTTGTGTGGGACCCAGGATTGAACTCAGGGTGGTGGCAGTAAGTACCTTTATCTGTTATCCTATCTTGGCAGCCCCTATTTCTGTGTTTTCTTTTTCTTTCTTTCTTTTTTTTTTTTTTTTTTTTTTTTTTTTTTGCTTTTTCGAGATAGGGTTTCCCTGTGTAGCCCTGGCTGTCCTGGAACTCACTCTGTAGACCAGGCTGGCCTTGAACTCAGAAATCCACCTGCCTCTGCTTCCCAAGTGCTGGGATTACAGGCTTGTGCCACCACGCCCGGCTAACAGTAAGTACTTTTAAGTGCCTAGCTACCTACCCAGCCCCAGATTAAACACAAATCTGCTGGGCTTTAAGACACTGGCCCAGGCTGCTCTTAACTCACACTGCCCCTCTATCTGCTTCCTAATGCCAGGATTACAAATGTGTTACCACACCTGCCTGTCTTGTGTTGTACGGCCCACTTTATTWCTTTTAAGTAAATAAATGGGATTTAGTTACCAATATTTCATCTACAATACCTAGTATATATTACAGTTTCAAAACTATTGCCATTTTTTTTTAGGGGGTTGGGGTTGCGGGAGTTTAGGAGTTACCACACTATGCTAGCTTGCCTTTTTTGTCTTTTTAAAGGCAGGGTSTCATGTAGCCCACACTAGCCTCAAATTAGCTATGTAGCTGAGGATGACCCTGAACTTCTCATTACCCTGCCTCCACCTCCCATGGTCTGGAGGTGCAGGCGTGCGCCACCATGCGCAGCCTTGCTGGTGACTGACCCTGAGCTTCTCGATGGTAGGCGAATGTCCTCCCGGCTGAGCTGCGCCGGCGGCCTGTAACGGCTTCTCTACACAGCTCTGAAATGTTACTGCGCTGGTCCTGATGTTGAAAATAATTGAAAATAGAATAATGAACTCTTGCTGTCTCAAACAATTAGAACATAGGGCCAACTTTGTTTTTACCCTCTTCTACACCTTTTACTCTCATATTTTGAAACAAATACAAGTTATATTTCACTATGGCCCTAGAAAAGGTGAAGTTGTCTATTTTTTAAAATAGCATAATCGCAATTTAATACTATTATTATAGTTAAAATTCGCTGTTATTTACTATTAGTATTCAATTTTCAAAATACATTGTCAGGTTTATCAATATTTTCTTTTATACACTATAAAGGAAACTATATTCACTTATGTGTTTACTAAAGCTGGTTAGAAAACACTTTATACAATTTATTAATTTACCCATTTTAAGTGTTAATTTGTATTACAATGCAAAAAAAAAATCTCCAGAATTTCTTTTGTATTACTTCACATATAACTCTGTGTTCATTAACCAAGTTGGCTACCTTCTCACTCCAGTTAACTCTTTCTTCTTAATAATGAGATTTAATTTCAGCATTTAATCCATTTGACCTTTTTTCCTTTTATTCTTCGCTGGTGTGGTGTGTGTATCACATTTACTTTACTTCACTTGCTTGCCATGTCTGCCAGCACCATTTACGTACTGGGTAGTTGTCTCAGTCAGGATATTGTTGCTGTGATGAATAAAACACCATGAGCAACAGCAACTTGACGGGCGAAGGGTTTACTTTATCCCGTAACGTGAAGTGTGTCAGTGAAGGCGACGCAGAGCCCTGGGTGGGGGCTCACTCGGAGACCTCAGGAGTGCGCTTACCGTCTGGGCGCTCAGCCTTGCTCTGCTTGCTGTCTGATGCCCTCCAGGACCACCCAGGAGTGGCCCTGCCTTCAGTAGGATGAGCCTGATCAACATCAATCATCAATCAAGAAAATGCACCACAGGCTTGCTGACAGGCCAGTCTGATGCGAGCATTTCTCAGTTGAGATTCCCTCTTCCAGATGATTCTAACCTGTGTCAACTTGACATAACAGTTCAATAGTCTTTTTGGGTAGTTTCGAGGTCCTAGAGTGAGAAGGGTCTTGGTAAATACTACAGAGTTTTGTGGAAACCTCTGAACAATTACATCCTAGGTGTAAGGTAAAACAGAAATAGACCAGTTCTCAAGAACATTGAAAATAAGCTTCAGATTAGTTTAATCTCTGGAGTTTTTTTCCTACTGGCAATCAGAAACTGAACCTCCTCTATTAGGAAGCAGTACCGTTCATCTTCTCCTTTTGTTGCTGTTTAAAGTAATGGTGTCTTACATTCCACCAGCAGACTCCAAGCTTACCAAGGAACAGGAAACAAGAGAAACGAGTTAGAAATACACAGATGCATTCGAGGACTGCAGTGAAAATTTGTGTAGCAATTCCTTCACCCCTCCTGTTTGTCATAGGACCAACTGTCATGAGTCAGGTTCCCATCCCAGGCAAAGCATGCTTATCCGTGTCTGCAGTTTTCTGAAATTTAACCAAGGTAGGGCTCTGTGGGAGTTATTCTTGATACTTAGCTGAGCTTTCTTTAGTTTTAGATTACTTAAGCTNNGTGTGTGTGTGTGTGTGTGTGTGTGTGTGTGTGTGTGTGTGTGTAAGTTAGGTTAGACCAACTCTTGATAGTGGATGTTGTTCTTCTCCCGCCCTGGTAAGGGAAAATCAGTCTGCTTTGTGTGCTGACTGTTGGAGGACAGGTAGCCTACTTGCCTCTCTGATGCTGGAAGTACAATGCATCCACGCCCTCCAGCTTTCTTACGTGGCTTATGGGGATTGAACTCAGGTCCTCAGTCTTTCTCACAAACGCTTTCACCCACTGAAGCATCTTGCCACCAACTTACCACCCCTGTTGCCTTTTGTTTTTATTTATCTAAATCTGGCCAGCTCTTCCCTTTTGTGAGATGACAGCACAGGCCATGTGCTGCTGTCACGGTCTGCAGCTGTCAGTTTGCTGTGACAATCGGAAGGCTTTGTCTCTCAGGCCCACAGCTCTTCCCTCCCCACCCATCCACTCAGTCTTTGCTTTAGCTGGTGGGTTGTTCCAGTCTGAAATGTCCCCTCAGTCCCTCCTCATGGCCTCCCTTGCTTTGCTAATGTCCCTATAATATTCCTCTGAATTGTGTTTGTTTTGTTTCAAATATGTGAGAAAACTAAAGGCAGAGAGAAGGAGGCAGACAACTCATTTCATCATGGCCAGTCGTGATTCCTTTTCAGATCATTTCAGCATCTCCAGCATCTTGGTATCTACAGATCTTCCTTCTTCATTCAGTTATAAATGTTCATGGTTTTTGGTGCTGAAGAAATGGCTTTAGTGGTTCAGAGCCTTTCAAAAAGACCCCAGTTGGGTTCCTAGCACCCATATATCAGGTGGTTCACAACTACCTGTAATTCCAACCCCAGGGGATCCTGAAGTCTCTTGACTCCTCATGTACCTACACATACAGATTTAAAAATAATAAAAATAAATCTAAAAATAAATTCCTACTTTTTGAAATAAGTGATTTTCATTGGATACTTGAACTTTATGGGTATTGTATTCTGAGATTCTGTAATCTATCTAAATGTCCCAGTTTAGCTGGATATTGTGGTAGAGTCCTTGAATTCCTAGCACTTGAGGCTGAGGGAGGAAGATTGATAGCTTGACATCAGGCTATACTATGTAAAGTAACACCCTGTCTCAAAAAGAAARCTAAGTAAGCCTTCCTTTAACCTTGCCATTGTTGCTTTTCAGCTGCTGTATTATTACCCCAAGGGTAGGAGCTCAACTCCCTACTTTGCCACTCTTAATACTCAGCTTGGGGGCTGCTTCTCTTTTCCTGGTTGAGAGAGGCAGGGGCGCCTCATTGCCTTATTAATATTCCCCATGTGGCCTCTGCAGGGCATGTTCCCAGTACTGTGTAGAGGTAAAAGGCCTAACTCAGAGGCTTCCTCCACGGGAGCCTATGGCAGAGGGTAAGTGGCAATGTCAGGCATTCCCAGAGCCTTGTTACCAGCTGGCTGGCAGGCCTCACTTCCTGCGGTAGCCCAAGGGGGCTTACATGCGCCCTGCACTGGCAGTGGTAGGATAGAGACCATGGAACCCCTGACCTACATCCACACCCATTTTTTTGTGTTTGCCTAAGTAAAATAGCTTTTGTCCATATTGTGCTGTTCCTAATTGTTTGGCACAAGAGAACAGGATTTTGTTTTGTTTGTCTGTTTGGTGTTTTTGGAGGTCTTGGCTTCTAGGTGTTCCAAGCTGCCAGCTTCTTTGCTTCCTATTCTATCAAATTCAAGGTACAAAAGAAAACTCACGAATCTTCCATGTGCTTTTCCTTGGATTATGAGATCCACACATGGTCTGTTGTCTCTCTGTCTTCACTTTCCTTATGTATGTRATAAATATGTCCACAGCTTTTACTTTTTCTTAGGAGAAATAGGAACAGATACCTCCTTCCTAGAAGTGGAATTCAGCAAATACTTTCAATTTTTTTTTCTCTTTTGTGTCTATGTCAAGTGTGTGGGTGTGGGTGTGGGTATGGGTGTGGGTGTAGTGTTGGAGAGTAAACCCAGGCATCATACAGGCTAGGCAAGCACTCTCCCAACTACAGAACTCTACTACCAACTCAAGTATTTTAAATTGCTTTATTTTTATTKGAATTATAACTAAAMTTCCCCTTTCTTTGTGTATATATGCTTGATTGTTGCTGTGGCTCATTTTTAGGACTTTAGCTTATGTTAAATGAAAATATAGTTTATTATCTAGAGATTTAAGTTTCCAAATTAATCTTTTACTTTTAAGAATTGTTTTGTATGCTGGACAGTGATGGCACATGCCTTTAATCCTAGTGCTTGGGAGTCAGAGGTAGGCGGATTTCTGAGTTCAAGGCCAGCCTCGTCTACAGAGTGAGTTCCAGGACAGCCAGG
>BDUI01000377.1:138214-148274 GCA_002335545.1 Apodemus speciosus | reverse complement strand
TTTTACAATTGGTGATATATGAGAGTACAGTTATAAGTATGAACTCAAAGTAATTGTAAATGAACTTGAATTTTAATCATTCTCATACTTAGAATGATTTCAAATAAGGATTTTATGTTGAATGTGATATTGCACAGGGATAAATGCTATTGCCATTTTATAATATTCATTTTACATGTCTATTTTAATGCTAAGAACATTAGCTGAGAGATTGTGTGTATTTTCCAATCTCGGTTCATCTGTTAGCTTTTCTAGAAGGAACAAGATTCTTCAATATCCTGTCTTTACAATTCTTCAGCCAGCTTAGCTTATGCAAAGAAATAACCCAGAAGAAATATTCACAATATTATATTTATAATTTTTATATACTATGTTTTTATTTGTATTTTACTTTATACATTTAGAGTATGCAGTTTGTTTCCAAGGATCAGTACATGATGAACAATGTTTTAGAAAGAACTCTAAGACGTTGAATTCCATTGGTGTGGGATCCTCAGTTGTATGCTCTGTTCCACAAATAGACTCCTAAGCTTATAACCTTAATGATATATATCACATAAGTTTAATTATTGGTTATCTCAGTGCTTTCCCAAGTCCTTAAAGAATAGGAACATTGAAATCAATTTGAACTCTCAAATACTTTTTAAATAAGCAAAGAATCAAGAATCTATCTTTAGGTCTTCTTTAGTTGTTCTAAAAGACTTTAAACTTTGCAGTACTGTAGCAAATGAAAATCAATTCTCCGTCTGTTTCCTCTCCCTCTTCCTCTATTCCTCCCTCTGCAGACCTCTGTGGGTGGGTAGTGTCACCCTGGGCAGGTGGTCCTGAGACATGTAGGGAAGGTAGCTGATGAGAGCAAGCCAGTGAGCAGCATTCTTCCATGATCTCTGCCTCAGTTCCTGCCTCCATATTCCTGCCTTTAGTTCTTGCCTTGCCCTGTAAAACCTGTAAGCTTAGGTGTATTATTTCCTCACCATGTTAGTTTTGGCTAGTGTTTTATTATACCAACAGATGGTAGCATACATGATATATATACATTAGTCAGCTGTTAGCATTATTATCAGTACTTGATTCTAGAACTTATAGGGTAATTTTAAGTTCTCCATGTATATACCATTTTCCCTCTCAGCAATTCTATAGCTACCACTACTACCCCGCTTTATAAACTAGCACAGAGGAGATGAATTACCCACAATCACCTAGTTAGTAGGTAGCAGAACTGTACTGAACAGTCATCAGACTACAGAGTAAGTAATCTTAACTCTTGTCTTTATGTTCTTCAGATAATTCACAAGTCCACTGTATTGTTCTCTAATATTGTAGCAAGGAAAAGAAACCCAAGTCATTACATACATGTTCATGCCGACACACTGTGGATGGTGGGAAAACAGAATAACAGTGGAGCAATGGTTTCAACTCAGGTCAGTTTGGGTGTAAATCTGTCTTTTCTAACCTGATCCTCTCATTAGTAAAGGAGGATTTTTTTTTTACTTAATTTATTATTTGGGGGGTGGGATTCAATGTAGTCCTGGCTATTCTGGAACTCACCCTGTAGATCAGGCTGTCCTCAAACTCCACCTGCCTCTGCCTCCTAATTGCTGGTATTAAAGACATGTACCACCACTGCCTGGCAAGGATAATTTTTTTATTTGTAGGGTTTTATAGAAATAAAACTGAATATGATAGGTGGTCAGTGTCTGACTTCCATGTGGCACTGTTTAATAATGCAGTAGAAACATTGGCGTCCAGGCATGGCACTGGCTGATGTGACACTGGAGGCTGATGCTGGCACTTCTGAGAATCTGCTTGGTGCCAAGCACTGTCCTCAACTTCAGCCAGGAACCAGTGAGTCCACCTTAGTTTCCTGCTCTCAAGGAGCTATGGTCCCACAGTCTCCACGGTCACCAGACACATACACAGTTACTTTGCTCAATGCTTTAATGAGGTAAGCATAGGATGCCACGAGGACATCGAAGGGTTACTCACCGGCTAGGATAGATGAGGAACCATTTTCCAGAGGAAAATGAGAATGTGGCATTAGAGAGTGAGTCCAGAGTGGGGCCAACCCAAAGTGTGGAGAAATTTGTCATTACTGAAAGGTGTTCTAGTTATTTACCTCAAAAGTATCAGGTTGATGTTGGAATATTAAGCGCTTGACTTTAGGTTTGGCTTTATTAAAGCACTTTTCTAATGAAAATGACTCTATTTACACAAGCAGTGCATTTTCTGTCTGCCGTCTTCATACATCCTTTTGAGATTCTGTGTTACATGTCTGGGGGCCCGAGCGAGAGTGGGAGAGTGAGTCATCTTCAGAGGAGGAGGGGTCGCTCACTCACTGAGTGGATAACTGTTGCTTCCCTTTCCCCTTCTCTTCCTTCTTCACAGGTGAGGAAGATCGTCTAGGTGCCCCATGCTCAGCACATGGTCGTACTTTGCTATAGTTTATGGCTGCCATGTACACCCATATGTTAAAGTTAGGACTTCTTTCTATCTTTAATACTCTTTCCCAGTAAAATATCATATTCAAAACCTTATAAAGATGACTGCTTTGTATAAATAGGGATGAGGAAAGAGAAAGAATAAAGAACTTCTTAGGAGGGGAGGGATGCGACCTTGGGAAAGGAGGAGGGTGGTAACCGCAGGTGGTTGTGCTAAGGTCCCAGGGGACTTGGGAGTGGTGGACATACCGCCTTCAGGAGTACCCCAGAGCAAGCAGGGGCTGGGCCTGCTCTGCTGTCACGTGACATCAGGTTATGGTCTGATCTCCTACAGTCAGCTCTGGCATCCGTATCACACCAACCAATAGGAAATAATGTTTTCCTGTGTAAGTATTCCCTGACTGGCCCTGGAGAAGGTAGAACAGTTGCTGTGGATATTTGGAAGATTAAGAAGCAATTGTTAGGAGCCTAAATTTCTTAAGATAAAGGAGGGAGGAGTGAATTCAGGTGTGTAAAAGAAAAATCTGGAAAAGATACTGAGGAAAGTCTGAAAAGAGGAAGTTGGAAGAGCAGCCATAGATGTGTTTACCATGCTGATAAATCTTTATATAAGAGAACCAGCCACAGCCTTAAGAAAAACATGAGATTTGTAGTGCTAGCCCACACACCTACCATGACATACTTGATTGCTTGACACTACAGCATGGTCAGGAGGAGGTAGAAACACTKAACATGATGCACACTGGAGTGGCTCTGGTATGTCCTGACTGTGACGATAAGCGCACAGACCTAACTGTGGCCATACATGTTGGCATTGTCGGGCAGGTCCCAACATGTGTCTGAACCTAAATGTTATAATCAGTCTATTCTTTATTTCGGCAGGTTTTCTTTTTACCATTCATTCTTTCCCCGTCTTTTTACATGTTCTGAGCTTTCGTTGTCTTTTCCACTGTGTCAGTGCTACTGGAGTTCAGGAAGTGCACTCTCCTCTCTGTACTCTTCCTTGGTCATCCCATGTTCTACACTACAGCTTCAATGTTAGTGATCCCAAGAGCTGCAAATCCTCCCTCTTGTAAGTCAGCTACACATATCTCCTTAGGTGTCCTGTTGCTGCCTCATAATTAATGTGCACATAATTGAATTCATTAGCCTTTCCTCAGACATCTGTTATCGACCATATGCCCAGGCTTGGCTAACTGACATTAATGAGCCTCCATGCCCGCATCCTTGGTATTTCTAGGAGTGTAAACAGAGTTTCAGCCAGAAGATGCCCTCTCTCAATGTTGTTTGTTTTGCTTTTTAAGATTTATTTTATTTTACTTTATGTGGATGAGTATTCTGTTTGCAGGTATATGCCTTACTTATGTGCCTGGTGCCTGCAGTGGTCAGAAGAGGGTGTCTGATCCCCTGGCACTAGAGTTATGGATGGTTGTGAGCCACCAAATGGCTTTTGGGAAGTGAACATGGATCCTCTGCAAGAGTAACACATGTTCTGAACTGCTGAGCCAACTGAGCCAACTCTCTAGCCCCATGATGTTGTTTTTAATAGAAAAAAAATGGAGCAAATCATAATTTCATTTATATGTAGTTTTATGATCATTATAGTTTTATGATCATTAAAACCAAAGTATGCATTTGTCTACATTTTGTATTTGTAGAACAGTGCATGTGCAGATACTTGATTAGTTCTTGATAATGGAGTTGTGGATGATTTTATTTAATTCTCTTCATTTACCTGTATGTTCTAGAGTTATGCAGTAAACATAAATAACTTTGGTAATTTATATGTGCTGACAGACAACTTCTTTTTGCCACTTCCATTTCTTGTTGTCCTCGGCTTGCTCACCCAATTGTTGTTGTTCGTTATATCATCGTATCTTGGTGGTTCTGTGATCACAACTCTCCATTGCTCAAATGCCAGGGCCATGTTTAAAAGCCAGGTCTGGCGCAGTTCTTCCTTTGCCTAGCCTTTCTAGTTCAGTTGCTTCATATTCAGTCGCCAGAGCCATCAAGAGGGAACATGAGTGTCCTTGCTGACCAGACTTTCAGTTATCTGGACTTAAGCAAAGACTTCATACATTCCAATCTTAACAAATTGGTTTTTCTCTCCTGTGGCACTTGAATTGAAGTTTCAACTCCAAGCCTTGCATGTGGCTGGCAAGCGTGGTAGAGTTGAGCTGTATCCCCACGCCTTAGGTCAGTTTTTACCACAGAGTTGGGCCAGATTTGGAGCGGGGCAGAGGACACTGAGCAGAGGAAGGGAGCGGGAAGAAGCTGTCCTTCCGTTCTGCCTCACACTGCACCAGATGTTTATAGGGTGCGTGCTTGCTGGCTTGCTTTCTTACTCCTCCTTTGTTCTGTGGACAACTTCTTGGCTTTTCTTTTTTTTAGAATTTAATAGGAACAAATATCCAAATAATGAAACTCTATCTATTTTCATGTCAGTACTTTTATCAGCGGATCTTGTTAAGAGTGTAGTTATTGAAGCATGTCATGCTAGTAGTTCCAGAATGTAATTATACTTGCAAATTTTTCATGTTTTCAGGGAGTGGTAGTGTATTCCAGATGGTCAAATAGCAAAACATAGATGTTTTATACTGTCCTCTCATTTATGATTAAGAAGTTGATGTTACTTACTGCTTACATTACCTTTGTTGTTTTAGTGAACTTAAACCTGAGAAGAATTTAAACCTGTGTTTTAAGCTCTTTTACAGTCAGTGATTAACAAGAGTCTTTCATAATAAGTTCCTTTGTTTAATTGTGTCAATTTAAGTACCATCCAGATAACCCAATTGAGTCCTAAGGAGTGGTCCTTTATGAATGGTGTCCTAAATTTATCCTTGCCAATTATTCATTTTAATGTGTTTTAGACTTAAAATTAGATGGTAAACCTTCTTGGAAAAAAAAAAACTTTTGTGAAATTGAAAAATAATGGTTTTTACAAACTGTTGAGTTTTTTGACCTTTTCCAAGTACTAATATGGCCTTAGATTCAAAATCAGTGAAAAGTGTGCTTTCAAATTTAACAGTAATAGTAATGATGACTTTTCCTTGATTGTTCATACTGTGTTTACTACCCATCTGGTCTTCCACCTGCTCTCATTTGAAAGTTAGCTTACCAAAGATCTAACTTGTGAACTCAGCACAGAACAAAGTTAATGAATTACAGAGGCCCTGTTCCAGAACTCCTGGCTGCCTAAACCATAATTTCCCTTTTTAGGGTTTTAATTTTTATTATTTGTAATTGTGTATGTGTGAACACACACAGTGAAGGTGTTGGGTACCCTAGAAGCTAGAGTTACAGGTGGCTGTCAGCTACCTGGTGAGGTGCTGGGAACCCCACTTGAGTCCTTGGAAAAGTATACATGCTTTTAACTGTAAGCTGTCTCTCTAGGCCTCACCTTCCCAAATATGGTGATTTAACGTAACCACTGTGTGCATGTGTGTGTGTGTGTGTGTGTGTGTGTGTGTGTGCGTGCATGTGTGAGTGTGTGTGTGTGTGTGTATATGTGCATGGTGCATGTGTATAGCAAATTTTATATAATTCAGTTCATTTACTTTATATAACAAATGTCTTATTCAAGATTTTAACAAGAAGTATATTGGGAAATATTAAAAACACAATGGAAAAAATTAGTTCTTCTTTTAATTATGTGTTTTTTAAAATTTTTAAACACCTGTGATTTTATGTGTATGAATGTTTTGCCTGAATTTATGTGTACCATATGCATCTAGAAGCCAGAAGAGAGTGTTTGAATCCTTTGACCTAGAACTATGGATGACTTTGAGCCACCATGTGAGTGCTGAGACTTGAACCTGAGTCCTCTGCAAAGGCGGCAACTGCTCTTAACTGCTAAGCCATCTCTCTAGCCCCTCTTGTGTATGTTTTAGAGAGTTTTGTTCATTTACTTGCCTTGCATATATTATATATAACATTTCAATTTTTAAACAAAAGGTAAACTAAGATGAGTGTCATTTTGAATGAATTGTTTATACTAGGATCCCACAGAAGGAAATGCCTTTACACCTACAAGATAACATTTGGAGAAAAGAGAATGAGATTTGGTAATAAAAGCGGAGATATCATGTATGACTTTTCTTAACCATTCTATTAAGATGTATCTGTAGATAATACAACTAGGTAGAAAAATATAGCTCTGGTTTATAGGAAGATATGGTTGCATGATACTTGAGAAGAAATGTTAGTTTTAACACACCGTATTATCTTTCTTCTGGTTAACTAAAGGGGATTTTTTTTCCTTTGTAGAACTGCAGTTTCTACCTACTCAACCTAAATAATGAATTGGAAAGAATCGTTACCATGAGTTTAGGGGAGTTTGCTTATCCAGCTGGAATACTGCATTAAAAAACCCAAGGTGGAAACATTTACAAAATTGTTCTTTAAAGGAGAGGAAATAGTTTGCTTAGYTCTCATCCATTTATTCAACTGAACTCTTGTGGGTATCTTGATAGCTTCCTTTTTTAGGGAAGTTCYGGCTAAAAGAGCAGAAAACACACACATATAGAAAATATTCAAAACTCTTCAGATCAATACAGAAGATTTTATTCAAGATATTTGCTAGGAAGGAAAATGATACCTCTGAGGTTTTAAACAGACTCTTGGGTTGGATACATGATTGGATAAAAGGGGAGCAGAAAGGGTGGAGAAGAGCAGGGGTCAGTGAACTTTTCTGTAAATGACCAGATGGTAAAGATACAGATATTGCTGACCATGCAACAGCCACCAGCCCAGCTGGTGGAGAACGGAATTAGCCAGAGCCAGTAGCAAATGAATATGACTGTATCGCAGCACACTTAGCTTCCGGCATTAAAACTGAGCCTTGGTTGTGTGTGTGTGTGTGTGTGTGTGTGTGTGTGTGTGTGTGTGTGTGTGTACACGCGCGCCACGAAACACTGATCTTTATCTCTCTAGCCATTTAAAAGTGTAAGAGGCATCGATGATTCCTACTCAGCCCAGGGACAATAGTCCAGTTGTTTGTGACCCCGGTAGATGTTAGGACCCTGACAATGGAGGATGAACAGCACTGGTGCTTAAGTGTGCCTTGTTGATTTCAGACATGCCAAAGAAAAAGTTGCCCAGCTAACTGCAGATTGTAAGTCTTGGTAATCCTTTAACCATTACTTTGTTATTGTCTCTATCATTTGATTCTTTTGATTGATTTCCAATTTTAGGTGTTTTCTTCTTTGGTTCCTTTCATCTTTTTTTGCTTTTGCTTTTAGATTTTTATGAGCAAAATTTAAAAACCCGCTTTTGTTTAAAAAAAGAATTTAAGGGGCTGGAGAGATGGCTCAGTGGTTAAGAGCACTGATTGTTCTTCCAGAGGTCCTGAGTTTAATTTTCAGGAACCACATGGTGGCTCACAATCATCTATTATAGAATCTGATGCCCTTTTTTCGTGTGTCCGAAGACAGCTACAGTGTACTCATATGAATATAATAAATAAATCTTTAAAAAAATTAAGGCAATATTATCCTCTCCCCTGGTTAATTTTTAACATGTGTGGTAATTTCTATTTTGTTATCATTTTTCATTGTCATTTTAATTTTTTCAAATTCTGTTTTTATTATTTAAAATGTGTTAATTTTAAACATTCAAAGCTCTGGATTTTTTCTAAATGTTATGTTCTGCCTTTTAATTTATTTCAGTTATAGTTCCCATATTCCAGTGACTTTAATTCCTTTAAACTTACTTTAACTTCTCAGTATGTAGTCCTTACTGGTGAAATGTCTATATGTACCTAAAAGTAGTTGTCTGCAATTGTGAGTTCAAGAAAATGTCAGTCAGGTGTAAGGGGTGGATATCAGCCAGATTGCCTAAGTTGTTTCTGTTTTTGTTCCCGAGGCATCTGTCCTTCTGTCGGCTGCTGAGAGAAGGACTTGAAATTGTCCAGTTACAGGCCAGCAGGACGGCTCAGCAGGCTGAGGTTCTTATGTGCAAAGGCCTGCACACCTGAGTTCAGTCCCCTGTCTCATACAGGTGCAAGAAAGAGCAGCTCCTGAAAATTATTCTCTCGGCTCCACATGTGCACTTTGGCAAGCAAGCACCTGCACTTAAACACACACACACACACACACTCACTCACTCACTCAGTGGGGGAGTGGCAGGGGCAGGGCACTTTGAAAAAAATATTGTTATCTTGGTATATTTCTTTTTCTTCATTTATTTGGTTTACTTTTGTTATAATTTTAATCTCTGCCATTACAGGCTATGTTGAAGGGAAGCCTTGAGTGATAGGTATGTGAATTCAGGATATGAGTTCTTTATGGAAAACTGCTAAGGCGTGATTGAGTGCTGACATTGTAAGTGTGACATTGTCAGGTCAGACCTGTGGTTGAAGTGCTTCAAAGCTGGACTGCTAACAATATGGAATGCAATGAACATGATACTGGTCTGATGATATAAACCAGACAGAAATAGTAGGAGATAGGTGTTCTGACGGCTGTGGTGGTTTGTATATGCTCAGCCCAGGGAGTGGCAGCATTAGAAGGTGTAGCCTTGTTGGAGAAGGCTTGTCACTGTAGGAATGGGCCTAAGACCCTCACCCTGGCTGTCTGGAAATCAGTCTTCCACTAGCAGCCTTCAGATAAAGATGTTGAACCCTCAGCTCCTTCTATACAGTGCCTGCCTGAATCCTTCTATGTTCCTGCCTTGATGATACAGGACCAAACCTCTGAACCTGTAAGCCAGCCCCAATTAAATGTTGTCCTTATAAGAGTTGCCTTGGTCGTGGTGTTTGTTCACAACAGTAAAACCCTAAAACAACATCTGTCTGCCTATAACCCCAGTGTTCAAGAGGATGAGACAGAAAACAAGGCCAGAGCTAGCTGGAGATGATAAGGGTATAGTAGTGACTTTGAGTGATAGAGATGAGAATTTTCTTTTTGGCTCATTAAACATTTATTTATTCTAAATTTTTGAAACAGGATTAATTGTAGCCTAGGCTAGCCTCATTCATCAGGTATCTGGAGCTGGCCTTGAACTTCTGAGGAGGCTGCCTCTATCTCTCAAATGCTAGAATTACAGGTATGTGCCACCACACTCAGTACCGGGCAAGGATGGAACYGGGGCTTCCTATGTGTTAGGCAAACGCACGAACTGAGCTGCATCCTCAGTCCCCGTGGTATTGCCTGGATATCTCAGTGTAGGTATCATATAAAGAATAAGTTCACGACTGATGGAAGAGGATTAGAATTACTGAAATAATTTTGGAGTTAGATTTTTTTTTTTATAGGATCAGTGGAGCACTTGCCCAGTGTATCTGAGGACATGAGACTGATACCCAATATAAAAGAGTAAAAAATCGCTTTTATATGTGGTCTCAGCTGCTACACCACTTTTATTTATAAACTTTGTTTAGTCACCCAATGACAGTAGAGGCTTTGCCTCTCTTGTTCATGTCTGCATTCCCAGCATTTGAGACACTGCCTACCACATACTGAGGTCTTAGAGATCCAATGATTAAAACACTGTCACCAAAAGGAAGAATTATGCTTATTAAATTAAGTGTATAATTTGTTTTTAAAAATTCCTAACTAATGGCAGCCGTATGCATTGTTAGAGTTGCAGGATAGGCCTACGTTCATGCTTCCTCTCCCCCCCCC
>BDUI01000377.1:119011-130602 GCA_002335545.1 Apodemus speciosus | reverse complement strand
GCCCTGGCTGTCCTGGAACTCACTCTGTAGACCAGGCTGGCCTCGAACTCAGAAATCCACCTGCCTCTGTCTCCCAGAGTGCTGGGATTACAGGTGTGCGCCACCACCGCCCGGCATAATCTGTCTTCTTAAAGAGTAGATAAAAAAATGGAATTCAAGATTTTAAAAAAAGTACTCTGAATTGATTCTCTGTATACATTTTAAAACCTAGAATATAAACATCGGTATCTTTGAATCATAGTGAGAATGGAAAACAAGATATGTAAATGTGTAAGTCTTCTGAAACAAAATATTATGGACAAGTAAACTGATAATTCAGGTGAAAACTGGGAGGGAGTTGGGAGGTAGTTCAGTGGGTAGGAATGGCATGTGAGTTTGAATCCCTAGCACTCATGTTGGGAAAAGAAAAGAAAGAAAACTAGCCAGGCACCATTGCTGGTGTCTGAGATCCCATCATTGGGGGAGCAGAGATAGGTTCATCCTAAGAACTCACTGACTAGACTAAGAAACATGGTGAGCTTCTAGTTGAGGAAAATATCTTTCTCAAAGCAATAAAATAGAAAGCAGCTGCCCTCCTCTCTGGCCTTCCCTGTGTGCACACACTCCTCCGCTCATTCACATCCACTAGACACAGACAGCATACAGCACACATGCACACAGGTCTTTATGGGAAATATGATGGTTTATATCAGTTTTTGGAAGGTGGCTGCCAAGTAGAAGGGTTAAAACTTAGTTGGTTAAGGTCTGCTTAATCATGTTTATCATGTGCCATATACTGTTTTAAGTCATTTAAAAATATTAAATGTTTYTTCTAACACTTCTTAGCTAAGTACAAGTATTTTATCCAAGATTAAAGTACAAGGTCAAAAAGTAACCCAAAAAGTTGGACCCTAGAATCGATACTTTAAATCTTATTCCTATAGTCCCTCAGTCGCACTAAAGGAGTCTGGGTGCCCATAGGCAGATGTTAACAGTTCAGATTCTGTTCATTTGTGGCACTAGTGTGAGGTTGTATTGTAACACTGTTCTAGAGTTTACTAATCCATTCTARTGCTGGGACATTTTTGGGTGTTCTCATTTTTACCATTATAAAAACCAAGATGAACGGTCTTCACTTTCCTTATTTCTCATATGCCAGAGAATCATTGCTGTGGGGTCATACTGACCTTGCTTAGCTCAGGTTTTCAGCAGGATTCCCCTTGGAACTTTTTCTTTGTACACAGACCAGTAGTTTGTATCAGTTCAAACATAATACAATTGTATTTTTCTAAAAATTCTCTAGATTTACTCAGATTTTTTAAAGAAAATCTGAAAAGTTGTATGTAGAAATTAGTTTTTTTGAAAGAGATGGCAAGATTTTCATAAATGAAATTTCTAATCATAAAATTAAATGAGTCTTTTAAAGAAATACGAAAGGGGAAACTAAAAAAATGTCATTGTGTTGTAAAAAGTAAAGAACTTTACTTTTAAAATCTTTGTTATTGCTGAGTCTCCTCTCTACGGAGGTATTAAAGGCAAGCGACTACACACTATAGCAAAATCAAACTTGACTTACTTCCGAACTATACATTTTAATATTAACATTTATTTTCATTTTATTTATATCATTTTCAACTTAAGTTTAGGGAATACAATACTTTAGCCATTATTCATAGAAAAAATAGTAGCATCATTCTCAYGAAGAATTTCTCTCTTCTAAGAAAAATCTGACTTCATATTATTTTTCATATATCTTATTTTCTAAAATGTATTTGGTTAAAAAAAATAAGAATAGTATGGAATCATAATTTTAAGCTACTGAAAAATGTTACAATTTCCACAAAGTACTAATGATTTATTGTGACTGCTCACTACTGAATGACAGCAGAGTTCATCTAAGCTATTAGTTTGAACACCCTGGGAGTTTGTACTTACTTTATTCAGTTCTACCCTGTGTTTATTTTCTGCTGCTGTGATAAAATACTATCACAACGCCCCTCCCCAAAAAAAACTTTAGAAGAGAAAGCRTATAGTTTAGCTTATGGTCCAGAGTGAGAGTCTGTCATAGCTGGAAAGGCATGGTAGCCAGTAGAGAAAGCGCACAGCAGAGCAGGAAGCAGGGAAATAGAACAGGAAGTGGGTGAGGCTATCTTCCCTCAAAGCCCACCTAGTGACATACTTCCTGTTGCAAGGCTCCTCCTGCCTCAGGTACCTTAACCTTTCCCAAACAGTGGAGACCAAGTGTGATACACAGCCTGTGGGGGACATCTCTTACTCAAGCCAGCACACGCCCACATCGGAAAGTATGTCATAAGGAAAGTAACAAATGGCTTCTAATGAAAATAACCTTGAATATCTACTAATTTATTAGAATAATATGAAATGCTTATATTGTAAGTTTTATTAATAACAAATGACGTCTACAGTGCTTAACAGTTAATATAACTGGATAAGGGTAATCCACTATTCTTAGAGATAAGTTTCTTTTTCATTCATTTTCATTCATCACTAAAGAACACCGCAGCTTCTTTTGATAGTCATCTCATAAATCAGCTGTTGCTAATGGAAGGAACCATTTTTGCTGCTTTCTCTAAAAGTCACAATTCCTAGTGCTAGCAGTGTGTATAGAGAAGCATTGCTTTCACCTGTGTCCCTTCCAGTCAAGTTATTGCATGGGGCTTACTGCATAGCACAGCTGCTTAAATAGTTCATGGACCCAATAGTTTCACTTACTAGCTGTTTTGTTTGTTCATTGCTTTGGGTTTTTGTTTTTTGTTTTTTTTTTTCCTGCAAGACAGGGTTTCTCTGTGTAGCCCTGGCTGTCCTGGACCTCACTCTGTAGACCAGGCTGACCTCGAACTCGAGATCTGCCTGCCCAGCCTACTGGCTGTTTTTTAAAGAATGTCAGAATGGTGGGTTTTAAAACTGTCAAAGATAAGATATTTAAGGACACATGAAACAAGATTTTAAATATTCTAAAATAAAATAACAGTAATACTTAAAGTGAGTAGTATTCAGTGCTTACTCCAGGTAAACATGGTAGTTTGAACAGGTATTGAGTATTGGTCCCTTTGTAAATTACAGTTAAGATAACATCAGCAAACATAAAATCAGTGAGGAGTATTTAAAGTCACAATTAGAGAGGAAAATGTGAACGGCCGTCACAGATTGACGGGGACAGCCTGGGTGCTAATAACAGTCATATGAGGCCTAGGAAACCAGGTTTAAGTAGAAAAAGAGAAGAATTAGTAAAATCTGTACTGGGTATTCTTCAGAGGGCTCAGTATAGGAACTTCATTACTCTGGGGGCTGAAGAGATGTCTAAGTGGTTAGGAAGATTGGCTAATCTTCCAGAGGACCCAAGTTCAAATTCTGGCATCCACATGGCAGCTAACAGCCATCTGTAGAATCAGTCCATAGAGATCTGATGCTCTATTCTGGCCTCTGTGGACACTACATGCAAATGATGCACATAAATGCAGGCAAAGTATATATGCACACAAATATAAATGAATGAACACAAAATATGAACAAATGAATGAATGAATGAAATCTAAAGAATTGTGTTACTCTAAAGGTGAAAGCAAAAGAAAAGAAATGGTGACCAAAGCTACTAAAAGGTAGCAGTTGATGGCCAGGACTCCTTCACTCTTTGACATTGTGCTAATAACCTTCTCTCTTCTAAGGTATGCATTATCTAGTCCTGATTTCCTATTATGTTTCTGTAAGTGTTATAGCTCTGAGAGGAAAGGTATCTTGGCATTTGGGTGGATTTCAGGTTCTCAAGCAGCAGTGAGGATGGCAAGAATAAACTCTCAGGAAACAGCTTCATGAGATGGCTTCTTTAATGGAAGGAACAAAGGCTACTTAAACCTTTGGAGGTGGACAGGTGCTTTCAGGGTGAGTGTACATCATTGGCTGGGATTCAGGCACTGAAGATGCCTTATTTGCATAAGGAGGGATTCAGGTACTACCAGACATGACCTTATAAGGGAAGAGGAAATTTAACCTGGCTACAGGGCTGTACAACCTCCTGGCAGGGAAGGTGAGGGCACAGCACTCTGAGCTCCAGGGTGTGCAGACCCAGGGCAGGGGAGGGGAGGGGGAGTGAGATTTCTGAGGTTTGGACAAGTCTCAGACACCACTATTGCTCCAGGCTGGCTCCTCCTGGTCCCACAGCTCCCTGACCCCACAGTTGGGAGTCAAGTCAGGCAGAGTATTATTCAGTAGCTGATATAAAAATTACGATTACCTAAATTTTTCTCATGTTTTTTGCAGGRCCATCAGACAATATTAGTATCCCTTTAAGTCATACTGTACAACAAACTTCATATAAGAGATTTATTGGGAAGGAAAAATCCAGAATAGTGGCTGCTTCTGTTCAGGCAAGAAACAGCAGAGGACTGAACAAAAGACAGTTTATATAACATTTCTTCAGGGTGGAGATTTCCAGTGTGTGGATTGATTGGATTTCGAGGCCTGAACTTTTGGGCTTTTTACTCTGAAGGGTGGAGGCTGGGGCTGGCTGTTAGGGCAATAGCGTGTTCTGTGGGTAGAACTTGGTGTTTGGAGGTCCTCAGGGGCAGGGCCTGGCCACTAAAATGCCTCAAAAGGTCTTAAATCCCTTCCCCTTTTGCTTATTATAAATAATCAGGAGCCAGGAAAAGGGGGGGGGGTGACGTTATCATTAGACTGCTTCCTGCTGAATGGGGGTGTCGAAGTCCTTTAAGTGAACTTGATCTTCACTATCAGAGTATAATCAGGAGTCCCAGGCCTCTGGCTCAGTATCTAGGGGCTGGTAATCCTGTAATAGCAACTGATTAAAAGTCTGATTAAAAAACAAATCTTTGGGTCTGTTGTTGAAGAAATCTAGACAAGAGGTTTATTAGGCAGTCTGTGACTAGTAGGATTAAGAGGAGGAGGAGGAGGAGGAGGGGGAGGGGGTTTAAGGAGGGAAATAACCAGTTCCATGGTAGTCACTGGCCAGAGACATGGAGCTGTTTTGTACATTTTTGGAGATCCATCTGGAATTGTTGGATCTTTTCTTTTACTGTACCTGACTGGGTGACATAGAAGGAACATTCCTCCCTAAGGAAGAAACAAAGACCACCTCTTTCTACTTTAGTAAATCTAATCTTTGCTGATTTTATAGCACTACAATGGCCAGTGAGTCTATTTAGTCCTGGAGGGTAAGAATGTTCTGAACTGCCTGTTGGAGATCCTGGATAAACCTGGTGAACACTGATGGTAAATACTAGAGAAGTAGTCAGTCCCACTACTCCAGTGATGATACCAGCAATCATTATACCTAAGACGACAAGAAAGGGTAGGACCTGAGCCATTCATTTGTCATGCCATGCCCCTATAAACCCTGAGGTGGGAATCAGCAAGTGTTCTTCACTGGGTACCACTCCTAATTTTGGAAAAAGGAGCAGCAGGCTCAGACTGCCTATAGGTAGGCAGTGGTAAGCTTGAATGCCACTGATAATCAAGGCCTGTGAATGTTCAGACTTAAAGGCTTGATGACAGTCCTCAAAGCCAAGTAGTGTTATAGTCTGAGGGATCCAGTGTGCCCATAAAGTAAGCCCCTAAGGAGTTAAGACTGTCTRAGATACCAAAGAGAGATGGGAGAGAGAAGGGGGTCTCAGGACCGTTGGAGGTAAGATGAGAGACTCTAGGAGTCCAATGGTGAGGCTACAATTGGTGCTCGTGAGTTTGACCTGGAGGAACATACAACCAAGCACTCTCCAAAGCTGCCAGGCAGAGTATTATTCAGTAGCTGATATAAAAATTACGATTACCTAAATTTGTCTCATGTTTTTTGCAGGGCCATCAGACAATATTAGCATCCCTTTAAGTTTCTGGCCACTTTGTACAGTAATCTTCCTTCTGGTCATGGAAAAAAACAAGCATAGGGGAAGCCCTCAGAGGAGAGATGGATAAGGGTGTTATAGGGGATTGGTTCAGCCTTTGGCAGCCTGATAATAGAGCAATTTCCTGATTCTGTTAGGATGAGCTGTTGGTTAGAGGTAGAGAGGACTCTTGGACGTTTAACATCCTTGTAAGGGCTACCTGGGACAGGTGTAGATAGGAAGAAATACAAGAGCAAATGAAAGTTTAGATATAAATGATTTTCAGATCATGTCATTGTGCAGTGGCAAAAGCTGTCACCACTAAAAGTCGAGCATGTCCATTTTGGCCTTTGAAATATACTGGGGTTAAGCTATTTGTAGTAACAGAGTGAGGCTCTAATAAAATCTGAGTTCATGAATGGAGAAAGGAAGGGTCACACGCTCCAGAGTTTCTATAAGCTCCAAGTGGGAGCTGAGAGGCCCAGGAGGACTTAGAGTAGCCGTGGGCCTTCTAAGACAGAGCTAAGAGCTAGGAGGGACAAGGCCGCAGACACCAGGGAAGCTTCGAGGAGACAGGGAGTTTGGGTCCTAGAGAGATGGGGAGGAAGGGCCTTAATAACTAGAGACTGCCGGTGTTGTGGGGTCCAGAGTGATAGCAGGCTCCAGGACCTGAAAGAGGACATTCATAGAGTAGACTMGGAGAAACGGATGGCTGGAACAGGAGGAGGGAAGGGGAAACTGAAGAGATGGACTCTAGAATATGGAACCAAATATGATGGGTGGCAAGAGCCAGCAGAAACAACTTATCTGAACACACCTTAAGAGAGTCAAATCAGCAACTTGAGTCAGTTTGAAATGTTGAGACATGGGCGTGGATGAAAGATAAGTATGCTTACCTGAGGTAATGCTGCCTGAAGAGACCTCAGAAAGGGACTGGTGCTTGGAAAGCCTGCTGTGTTAGGAGGGACAGGTGTGAGAAGAGAAGCAGCAGTACCCACAACTTGAAGGCTGACTTCTCTGATTCACATGCACGGAACTGAGCTATGGCCACAGATACATGGATGCCGGCAAGTGTAGCTTTAATACCTCATTAAACAGGCATTGTTTTAAATTCCTTTATAAATGGAATCCATTGACTGGAAAGCCTAGAGATAAATTCTGAGCCCTAGCTGTCAAAACAGCCATAGAAAGCAGGGCTAGCAATGGTAGCTTGTGGTTGGCAGTAGCACAGAAAGCAAAATCAAACCCACAGAACACAGAAAGCTNAGATACCAAAGAGAGATGGGAGAGAGAAGGGGGTCTCAGGACCGTTGGAGGTAAGATGAGAGACTCTAGGAGTCCAATGGTGAGGCTACAATTGGTGCTCGTGAGTTTGACCTGGAGGAACATACAACCAAGCACTCTCCAAAGCTGCCAGGCAGAGTATTATTCAGTAGCTGATATAAAAATTACGATTACCTAAATTTGTCTCATGTTTTTTGCAGGGCCATCAGACAATATTAGCATCCCTTTAAGTTTCTGGCCACTTTGTACAGTAATCTTCCTTCTGGTCATGGAAAAAAACAAGCATAGGGGAAGCCCTCAGAGGAGAGATGGATAAGGGTGTTATAGGGGATTGGTTCAGCCTTTGGCAGCCTGATAATAGAGCAATTTCCTGATTCTGTTAGGATGAGCTGTTGGTTAGAGGTAGAGAGGACTCTTGGACGTTTAACATCCTTGTAAGGGCTACCTGGGACAGGTGTAGATAGGAAGAAATACAAGAGCAAATGAAAGTTTAGATATAAATGATTTTCAGATCATGTCATTGTGCAGTGGCAAAAGCTGTCACCACTAAAAGTCGAGCATGTCCATTTTGGCCTTTGAAATATACTGGGGTTAAGCTATTTGTAGTAACAGAGTGAGGCTCTAATAAAATCTGAGTTCATGAATGGAGAAAGGAAGGGTCACACGCTCCAGAGTTTCTATAAGCTCCAAGTGGGAGCTGAGAGGCCCAGGAGGACTTAGAGTAGCCGTGGGCCTTCTAAGACAGAGCTAAGAGCTAGGAGGGACAAGGCCGCAGACACCAGGGAAGCTTCGAGGAGACAGGGAGTTTGGGTCCTAGAGAGATGGGGAGGAAGGGCCTTAATAACTAGAGACTGCCGGTGTTGTGGGGTCCAGAGTGATAGCAGGCTCCAGGACCTGAAAGAGGACATTCATAGAGTAGACTMGGAGAAACGGATGGCTGGAACAGGAGGAGGGAAGGGGAAACTGAAGAGATGGACTCTAGAATATGGAACCAAATATGATGGGTGGCAAGAGCCAGCAGAAACAACTTATCTGAACACACCTTAAGAGAGTCAAATCAGCAACTTGAGTCAGTTTGAAATGTTGAGACATGGGCGTGGATGAAAGATAAGTATGCTTACCTGAGGTAATGCTGCCTGAAGAGACCTCAGAAAGGGACTGGTGCTTGGAAAGCCTGCTGTGTTAGGAGGGACAGGTGTGAGAAGAGAAGCAGCAGTACCCACAACTTGAAGGCTGACTTCTCTGATTCACATGCACGGAACTGAGCTATGGCCACAGATACATGGATGCCGGCAAGTGTAGCTTTAATACCTCATTAAACAGGCATTGTTTTAAATTCCTTTATAAATGGAATCCATTGACTGGAAAGCCTAGAGATAAATTCTGAGCCCTAGCTGTCAAAACAGCCATAGAAAGCAGGGCTAGCAATGGTAGCTTGTGGTTGGCAGTAGCACAGAAAGCAAAATCAAACCCACAGAACACAGAAAGCTYGCACATTCAAGGATGACCAGTCAGAAACAAAACATGTGGTAGCCACTCTCATTCATCCATTCATCTGACTCTGACTGATTTCCAACTCTTTTACAACAAAATGGATACTCCAGAAAACAGAGACAGATCTGCACACAGAAATCAGTTTTCTGTCTAGACAAAACTTTCCAAATAACCAGAACCAGGTGCGTGGACTGCGTCTCATCTTTTGCCCTGGAAAGGTTTTTGTAATTGAATGAGAGGGGAGTGATATTTGGCTATCGAGGGCTTGTGGTGTCCTGTACCTGACAACAGAGGAACAAGGAGCGGATCAAAAAAGTCGCCCCAGTGTACGGAAGGCAGTTGCTGGATGGCCCTGGGTCTGTGATGACCACCCAAAGCTCCCTGTTGGATATGGGGGTGTTGGACCAAGGGATCCCAGACCTGCCTCAGCCATTCATGGCTAGACCTAGGAGATTGGCTGTAGGGTAATGTGGGCTTGATATCCTCATGCCACAAAGGACACAAGAGCAGTCAGTAACCCAATGTCCCTGTTAATGGTGCCATGGCATGGTCAGAACCGGCCAGGGGGCAAGTTATAAACTCATCCCTATTGTAATTCCATTCAGAATCCTGGTCAGGAGCTGACTAGGCCCTGGTTGGATGGATGGCATTAGTTTGGTGGGTTTCATCTGTGTGTGCCCTAGCCTGGTCCTAGACTCCCCTGCACCACTTGGGGAGAGGTCATTGGTGAGAATCATATAAACATTATGGAAGGTGAGGTTGTAAGATTGGGTAACATACTGGAATTCTTTAATGAATCTAGAAGAATATAAGATTATAAGACCCCCATCTCTTTTCTATTTGAGAGAATTCACTTAGGGAGAAGGAGATATGTAAACTGACCAAGCCATGCACCCACCTCCCACAAAGGGAGAACTGTGGCCAGTTTAGGCCAGGTAAGGGGAGGTAAAGGACAGCCCATTGGCAGAATGAGGGAACTCAGGACTGCCAGTGAGCTGAAAATGGGAGCCTGAGAGGGTTGATTTGTGTGGCCTATCACTAAGAAGGGAGAAAAGGAGACTGGAGAGAAAGGACTCTAGGTTTAGGCCAATAAAATGGGGGGGGGGTCATTACCATGATGAAAAATTAGTGAAGAAATCATCTGGTCTGGGCCTTATAGCTAAGAGTGAGTGAGTGAAGTCACATGGCAAAATCTATCCTTTCCAACCCTGACAGAGATGGCTATCCGCCACGCAGCTGCTTCCACCCCACCGGAGTGGGGCAAGCCACATGTTTCCTATAAGTTACCTATGTGTAGATTTGTAACCATCAACCTCAGTGTTACAGGTTTTAACTTTTTTTGTTACAGATTTTACAGGGCTTTAGTCATACCCAATATGCTTACAAAGATTTATCCCTTTATCCCAAAAGTTTTAGAGAGTTAAACCAGAACTAAGGGAGTATGAGATGAGTAGTGGTGGTCCATTTGGGACTAGTTTGTCTCTTTATTTTGTTTTGTTCTCCTTTCTGTGTCACGTAGTCAAGTGGCTTGACTGATGTGGGACAGAGATTTTGGAGGCAACCATTAACTGAGCATATTTGAGTCTAGAGGAGTGAAGCTGCAGAGCCAGCTTTTAACTGAAGTGGGATGTGTAAAACAACAGTCTAAGGCACCTGAATCCCCTAGAACTGAATCCAGAAGCTGAGAACAAAGAAGGCTTGGAGAGAGGAAACCTTTGAGCTCTGGATATAAACAGAGGCCTCTGCTGGAGGGGGCTGAGCAATTCACCGGCCAGAGAAGAGTGTGCCTACTGCAGCTGGACTGGTCCTTTACCCTCCTCCCCTGGAGAAGTCAGACCCTTGGCTCCCACTTTACAACAAACTTACAGATCCATCAACAACAACTTAAAAGATAGGCCAGTTATGCCTTGCAAGTGTTGGAGCAAGACTAGACAAAAACAAACAGGCTCGAAGGAGAGAAAAGGGAACGGGGAATCTCTTTCCGTTTCTTAGACCCAGAGGTTGCTCACAGTATTTGTAAAGGTCCTGAATAATATTAGGATCTAGGGTGCTTTACTGGCTGCTTTTGTGTGTCAATTTGATACAGGCTGGAGTTACCACAGAGAAAGGAGTCTCCCTTGAGAAAATGCCCCCATGAGATCCAGTTGTAAGGCTTTTTCTCAACTAGTGATCATCAAGGGTGGGAGGGCCCATTGTGGGAGGTGCCATCCCTGGGCTAGTAGTCCTGAGTTCTCTAAGAAAACAAGCTGAGCAAGCCAGCAAGTAACATCCCTCCATGGCTTCTGCATCAGCTTCTGTTTTCTGACTTGCTTGAGTTCCACTCCTGACTTCCTTTGGTGATGAACAGCAATGTGGAAGTGTAAGCTGAATAGATCCTTTCTTTCCTCCCCAACTTGCTTCTTGGTCATAATGTTTGTGCAGGAAATAGAAACCCCGACTAAGACAGGTGCCATTAGGCAGCCATTTGGATTGATTATCTAAGGGCTGTTAAGGCCACTTTCTATTGCAAAAGTGAATAAATTTAGGGCCCTTCAGGTTGGATGTCAGATATAGAGGCTGGAGACTTTCTAAAGGCATCCCGAGGGGGAATAAACTGGTATGGAAGACACTGTTCCCATGGATTTGGGAAGGGAAGGAAAATGTCACTTCATCCTGTAGTTGTGTTTGAGGGCTCAGGTTGGAGAACAGAAGGTGCAAAAGCCAGGAGGGCTCAGAGGAGCCATGGGGTTTATAGGCAGCTCCAGAATGAATTCTGTTTGTTAGTCCCGGGCTTGTGCTTAGGGTAAAGTCAGGCTCAGGGCATTTTCCTTTGTTCTTCCATCCTGCACCAGGAGATCTAACACCCTCTTCTGACCTCCACAGGCACAAGGCAACATGTGTTACAAATAGGTACATGCAGGCAAAACATTCACATACATAAAAGAAAATAAATATATTTTTTTAAAAAATTAAATAAAGGCCGGGCAGTGGTGGCACACGCCT
>BDUI01000377.1:99410-109620 GCA_002335545.1 Apodemus speciosus | reverse complement strand
AAGAGACATTAAGACCAAGAACAGGCAGTTAATGGTTAAACTGTAAATTAAATGATTTTTTTTTCTGCCTCTTGCTTTCTTTGATCATCTTTCGGTAGGGGCATCCACTTAACTTTTATGAAAAACAGAACAGAACAAAACAGTGGTATCTTGGGAAAGACTTCAGGACAAGAGTGCCTTTCTGCTGTTTATGTGGCCAGTTAAAAATGAGAAGGAAGGTGAAGGGAACTGAGAAGCAAGAAAAAAAATCCTACATTACTCTAGAATCCTTGAGATATTTGGTTTCAAGTTAGGATCATAATTATATCTGAGACTGAAGGAGGAGACAGTATAAAATCTCTTAAAACAAAATGTCTTACAACCTACGTATAAGAACACACCAGACATTAAAATCTCTTAAGAATTAATTGGCAGAAAATAGATAGAAATGACAAATGATGAATAAACAAGAAAAAAAGAATTAAAAAGTAGTTGCAAGATTACAGTCCTGAGGGTGGGAACAGGAACTAAGAAGACTGGGACTTTGAGGCCAGYCTGGGCTGCAGTATTAATCCCAGGCCAGCCTGAGATGCAGAACAACCCTGTCTAAAGAACAGAAAATACTTGAGTGTTAGGTAGGTTCAAAACTGTACTTCTAATATGGAGAAATTAGAAACATTTCCTCTTGTCCTCATGAAGTAATCTCATGATTAAAGTTGTAGGTACTTTTTGTATAATGAGAAGAGGGCAACAATCTGTGGCCTTTGGAAGAGCTCTAGAAGGAGTACGATTTAGAACTAGGAAAGGATTAAGACTGTGGGAGGCTGCTTAGACTCCAACAGCTCTCTAAGTGTTCCCAGCTTGAGTGTTGACAGAGTGCTAGGTTATTCAGTGACTTAGACTTAAGGAAGAGCTCAGGTCTTCTTATTTCGTGCGCTCCCGCTCCCTTTTTAGGGTAAATGGAGTGATGATAAGGGTAGCATTTGGCACTATTGAAATCCAAAGGACCAATGACTCTCGGGTCARGGATAGGGGGCTCTGAGCTTCCTTTGGGATTCTACAGAGCAGTGATTGATGCGGACAGATCAGTAACTGGCACGTGTGAAGACCTGGCTGACATGCAAGGCGGAATGACTCTGTGTTCTCTGGCATCCATACTAAGATCCTAACATAGACTAAACATTTGATCTTGGTCTCTGGATGATATAAACACAAGGTTAGGAGTATGGAATTCAGAGTGGAAAAGTACAATTCAAATCTCCAAACAGAGCTCGTCACTTCAGCTTTAATCATGTCTATATTGTTCATTCCCTATCAGTGTAATTCATGAATAAAGTTGTTTTAAGCATTTTTTAGAAAGTAAGGTATAAATAGTAATTTTGAATCTGAATAATAATACTAAAATTTTTCAGAGTTCAGTTTTTACATTTATATATGCAAGTGATTTTTCTCTTGGTAAAAATATTCCTACTTAATTATTTTAAGAAAATCTTTATTCTGATTGATTACAACCATTTCATAGTGGATTGTTAATTTTGTTTCACTGGCTTCGAAAAGTAAGCATAACAGTGAGTAACTGGTACCCCTGTGGTTTTGTTGGAGGCTCATGCTTCTGTGATCCTATGTCAGTATTTACACATTTTTGTTGTGGTTGTTTTGTTTTATCTTTTGATGTTTAGAAATAACAAGGGGTCTTCCTGTACCCTTATTTCATTGGAAAGGTCATAAGAGATTTATTTTTCTTACCCTCCCTATTTAGGTGTGAAGTTCATCAACATGAGTGGCCTTGGGGACAGTTCATCCGACCCTGCAAACCCAGACTCGCATAAGAGGAAAGGATCGCCATGTGACACACTGGCATCGAGGTAGGAGCGCTTGTCTCTGACAGAGCTTTTTGGTCATTTCTCCAACACTCTGGACTTTGCTTCATCTACTCCACGTTGAGTGCCCCCCCCCCCCCCCCCCCCCGCCTCCTCCCGCTCATTCAGCACCGGCTGAGCCAACCAGGTCTTTGAATGTACTTCTCCTTCCTTCCAAGTTCCATCCTCTTTATTAATCTGTATTAATCTGTAGCTGTTATTGAAGATGCTGTGGTAAGCCATTACTTCCTTAAAGGGAGGCTTCTCTTCCTCCCACAACTAGTAGCTCAAATTTCCCTTTTATATATCTGTTCTGTACATCTTTATGGCTTTGAGTCACAGTTCCTGGCTATTGCTAGAGTACATGCTCATTGCATGAATTCTTAGCTTCTTCGCTAGGTTGCATGCTGCTCCAAGGTAAGGGACCAGTCTGCTCATGCTGCCACCACTCTGTCCCTCGTTCACAGTGCAATGTGTATCTTTTAACCAGTAAGGACTGCCAAATGAATAAATAAGTCTATTGATGGCGATCTTTAAATGCCATCTTAGGAACTAAGAAGTACATTGTTATAATATTTATGTTAAAATAATTATTTGTGTAGTCCAGGCTGGCCTTGAACTCCAGATCCTCCTGCCTCTGCCTCCTTCAGCAAATAAGAATATATCCAATAAAAAAAAAAGTATTTGTGGAATTAACTACTTGCTGTGTTTTTAAAAATGACTACATTGGGACTGGATAGATGGCTCAGCGGTCCTGAGTTCAAATTCCAGCAACATGGCGGCTCACAACCATCTGTAATGAGATCTGGATGCCCTCTTCTGGTGTGTCTGAGGACAGCTACAGTGTACTCACATACATAAAATAAATATTAAAAAAAAAAAAAAAGAATGACTACATTAAGCAGATTAAAAGAAATTTAGTGCTGGCCAGGCACTGGTGGCGCATGCCTTTAATCCCAGCACTTGGGAGGCAGAGGCAAGGGGATTTCTGAGTTCAAGGCCAGCCTGGTCTACAGAGTGAGTTCCAGGACAGCCAGGGCTATACAGAGAAACCCTGTCTCGAAAAACCAAAATAAAATAAAATAATTTTAAAAAGAAGAAAAGAGATTTAGTGTTAAGGGAACCCTAACGAGTGCCAGAAGAGGGAGGGCCTCACTCAGAGCAAAAGCATGTTCTCAGCTAACAAGAGGAAAGTCCAGATTTTGTTCCATTTGGCTTCTAGGAACTACATCAAGTTTTCTGCAGTTTCTGCACTACTGAAATTTTAAACCAGAAAATTCTTTGCTGTGGAGGTTGCCGTGTGTGTTGTAGGATGCTTCATCGTGTTGCTGCTTGTACACAGAGATGCCAGTAGTGTCCTAGTTGTAGTAACACAGTGGTCTGTAAACATTCCCAGATGTTCCCCAGGGGCAAGGAGAGCAGCACACCCAGCCGATGGCGACACTGGTCTCAAAGGAGGGCTGCAGCAGCACCACACAGCAGCATTGCAGCTAGGAAGGCCTGCTTTCTCTCAGGGAGGGAGACGAGACGGTTTAAAAGACCGCTAGTGCTAGAGAATGGAAAAAGGAATGTGACCCTTCCTCACAGGACAGTCACCTAGGTGCTCAAGCACATGTGTCCAGATGCTAGGATAAAGGTACATACCAAGATGTGAACCTGATGTGTGTTGTCCAAGTATATTGTTCATTTCTACATATAAATTCAGGCTTTCTTAAGGAAAAACTTAAGGATAAATAAAATATTATCTTTTATGCTTAATTTCTCATTTGAGGAAAATTTGAACATATAAGAACAAATATTAAAAAGCTATATATAGTACCATATAAAATTGGTATGTTGCCATATTAATATTCTATTACAATTGAATTTTTCCATTTTTGTGATTTCTTTGTTTTGTTTTAGGCAGGGTTTCATTCTAGCCTTGAACTTGGGCCAGTCCTCCTGCATCAACTTGAGGGGAGCTGGGATTCTAGGCATACGCCATCATGTCCATATTGTATTTTCAAATTGATAGTTACTAATGGATATGAATGCTAACAGCTGTGAGCATTAATAACCTACCTGCCTATTGTGCTGAACAATCCTCCTTTTTGTAATGGCTTATCTGTAAATTGCCTTTGTTTTGTTCTCTGTGTGTATGTCCGTCTGTACATGATAATAACATCATTACAAATACCGAAATTTTTATGTAATCTTTTTCTCCTCTTTTGATGTTTTAAGATAATTATCTTGATGTTTGCTTGAAAGATATTTGAAAGCACTGACTCCTCCAGGTTTATATGTATGGGCTGCAGTTTTAATAAAGCAATATCTTTGATATGGAAAATCAGAAATTTATTACTTTGAAACTACTTGTGTATTAATGCCACCTTGCAATGCTTCCTCTGGTCTTATTATTATATGCTGTCTCCCCAAACAGACTGTGAGCTCATTAATCATAAAGAGCATCTGTTAGGCCTCACAAGGTATTGCCAGTCCTGTGGCAGAGCCAAGTATTGCTGTCTACAGAGCCCCAGACAGAGTGACTTCTCAGTTAAACAGTTTCTTGCAGTGAGGTAGCTTCTATCTCCTCAATCCCTCATTTGTTCTAAGAAAATGAAGGTTGAGGTGCTAGTTTTAAATGGTGGTTAACTATGCTTTATCTTTCTTGAGCATTTCCAGCTTAACTCAACAAGTGCTTATGAAATGCTAACTGTTCAGCCAACACCATCTGTGTGCTGTTAGAAGGATATAATTGAAGTGAGAGACAGGTCTTGAGKAGCTTACAGATCTGGCCACGCCATTAATTCTTCTTAAATCCTCTTGGGTTCCCCATTTTCTTAAAAAATAAAGCATTGCAATTAAAGCCATACTAGATGGCATTTATTGAGCTAATAGGACATGCCAAGAACTTAGCAATGCATTTTACACATCGTATCTTAATCCTAATAAAACCGTAGAAGGTAATTAATGCCATTATCCCAATGGCGCACACGAAGAGATTGAAGCAGGGAGGTTAAACTGCTGCTCACTTGTCAGGGTCGATAGCTAGTTAGTGCCTGGAAGTTTCAGCCTGAGCTCCTGAGCTCCTGAGCTCCTGAGCTCCTGAGCTCCTGAGCTCCTGAGCTCCTGAGCNCTGAGCTCCTGAGCTCCTGAGCAGTAGTCGCCCTGCACAAGGACAGACTGAGGTCACTGTGATGCTACCCCTACTCCATCTTGCCCATGTACTTGTGTGGTTCCGCCATGCTCACCTGTTATGTATGAGCTTTGAACTTCATTATTTCCACTACCCCACTTCCATTATTTCATTATTGAGAAAGCTGTTACCTTCTAGAGAATAAGATCTTTCCACCTCTCACTTAATGCCATCCTTGGGTTTAGAACCATTTCTGTGTTTCTGTATAATTTGCTTCAGAGTGCTTAGGAAACATCACATGGTTATCTATTATATAATTGCTAGTACATTAATTAAGGAAAGATACAACAGTCCCTCCATATCCATAGGATCAAAAAAGTATTCTGGAGAAAAATAGCATCTATACCAAGCGTGTATCTACTTTGTGTAGTGCTATTGCCTAAATATAGTATGACAACTACTTATATAGCATTTGCATTGCAGAAAGAGATACAGAGATGGCTTTAAACTTGGGGAAGAATTTTCATAGTCTGTGCAACTACACCATTTTATACAAAGGGTTTGCAAGTGCTCAGATTTTGATGTCCATGGGGATCCTGGAACTGGTACCATGTAAGATTGTGAGATTAACTTTACTCATGAGAATTTAGCTCAGGATAGCGTTAACTATCATGTCTGCCACATAAAAGGTAATACAGGGGTTTAGCAAATGAAGAAAGTTAATCTAAAGTAGTAAAGGGGCCTTTTCCACTCACGATTGTATGCTCTACATTCCTTCAGTTTTGACTTTGAGCATGTCTGCTGTCTTTGTCCCCTAGGTAGTTAGTGGCTGCTTCACTTAAAGGTGGTTTTCATTTCCCTACTCTGAAACTTAAGTCATTTTATTGACATCTGCTATTCCTTACTATGTATAGTGTCTTGTTCCATCTCCTCTCTATATTGGGACACTTGTCTTTTACTCCATGATAGTTTCAGGAATTTCAGTATTACCTAAAACTTAATAGCAAAAACATGTTTGGTGGCTGAGTATGGAAGTACCCACTTGTTATCCCAGCACTCTCAAGGTAGACGAGGGTTGATCACCAGTTCAAGAATAGCCAGGACCATATACAGTGAGACATTCTCAAAATAAAACCAACAAACAAAAAATATCTGAGAGACTCACCAAGTAAATCTAAATTGATTGCCCCTATTAAAATTTAGACCTTTAAGTTTACACAGCTCCCACTCTATACTGAATCTACTAACCATGTCTGCTGTCTATGAGGTTCCCTAAGGTAAAATCACTTGTCCTCAAATACTATCGTGTTACACATAAACCCTCTGCATATGAAAATATGTTCCTCATTTTATTCCTGCTTTGCTTCGGTGCCTCAGAGTGAAGTTTGTCGGGATGCCTTGCTGTGTTCTGTTTAAGTTATTAGATAGAGTTTTACTATGCAAAGTGGAAATAATTCCTCAGTAATGAAAGATTTAACAGATAAAGACAGAGTGTGCGGTTGTTATAGTTTCAAGTCTGATTGTGTTTGGGGATCTGTTCCATTTGTTAGTACTTTGTTTTTAGCAGATGCAGTAAATTAGTTGACTGGTTACTCAGCTCACAGTGCTGTATAAGTGCCTTTGCTTTTAAAATTTTTCACATTTTTAAGAAAAGTAAAGGACTTTTTAATTGTTGTTGATTGTAAGGTTTTTAGCAATTGATTTTCCTCACTTCTCATGTGTTTTTCCTACCATTTTTATGATTAGCCAAATGATTTTAACAAATCTTGTCGTGAATAGTTTTTCCTGTTTTATTTGGATAATGGAAAGTTTCAGAGTAATATTTTACCATCATTGAACGCATTACCTAAAGCAAATTGTTAGTGACTTGGCAAAATAAATTAGGGGTAAAGATTGAAAAGCAAACCCAACAGTAATCACTCCATATAATCAGGAGACTTCTTTTAAAGTCCTGCCTGTGTCCCGGCCCTCTGTTCTTTTTGTTTTGCTTTAAGGTAACTACGTTTCATTTGGTTTTAATGTGGACAAGAACTTACAATACAGGTTTTATTTTCTGCTATATTTAGAAGGACGCTGTAGCCCACTGCTTGCCGCTCTTTCTGCAGCTGATCTGTAGAGTGTACTTTTGAATAGTTTCTTTTTCATGAGGAGCAACTAATGTTCCTATCAGAAGAAGAACGAAGGGCTTATCAGATCCCTCATTACAATCCGTCTGAACTATAATCATAGTGCCACTTAAACTATAGCAAAATTACTTGAAAATTCCCATTCTATTTCAAATGCACAGTATCCTGAAACATGAGCGGTGTGTTTGCTTTCTGTCTAGTTCCTTTAATATCTGTAGCCATTTGTTATCTGAAAATAATTGAGGTATATACATTGTTAGCAAACCCATCTGTCGTAGCCATCATTGTCACATATTTCAGCCAGAACTATTTTTTGTACTTGAGGATTTTCTAGTGTCTGAGTTTTAGATGTGTTTTTCATTTAATTTTTAAATCTGCTTTTATATTTTAGGTAAAAACAAGATTTTCTTCCAATGTGTGAACATTAATGTTTGATCAGAAAAGGAAATAAAATGGTATAAATATATGCTAACTGGATTTTTTTGTATGTGTGTCTGTGTATAACAGTACTGAGAAGAGGCGCAGGGAGCAAGAAAATAAGTATTTAGAAGAACTAGCTGAATTACTGTCTGCCAACATCAGCGACATCGACAGCTTGAGTGTAAAACCAGATAAATGCAAGATTTTGAAGAAGACAGTAGATCAGATACAGCTAATGAAGAGAATGGAGCAAGGTAAAAATAAACTAAAGACCATATTCTCCCTTGTGATGTTTATGACATATTGTTCTACCTTTCCATTAAGAACCCACATTGCTTTATGCTTTTAGTAAAGAAATGTTTTTGTTTAGACAAAGATCCTTTCTTGGTATTGCAAAGTGGCTTACTAAATTAACTTGAAGACTAGTGAAGTAATTAAACAAGCCGGGGATGTTCTGGAGCCCATGTCATAGGGCCTTAAGCAGAAACACAAGTTGTGGGTGAGTTCTGGAGCCCTGGCATCCAGCTAATGTACAGCACATTTTCTTGATGAAAATCTCTCTGGCTTGTCTGAGAAAGCTCACACTGGGGAAGTAGTTCTCTGCAACGGGGGCTCCCGTTGTATTTTTTGAGGTTTATATTTATAGCACTGATACTTTCTGGGAACCCTACACCACTAATCTCTTGGGTGATGGCTAGAAAGGAAGGTAAAGCACTCTGGGGACACTGTCGCTTGTGGGGTGCTGCAGGGCTTACAGGTGAGGGTGATGACACACACATCTGCGGAGATCTGTGGTGAGTAGAGCACAAGCCCCAGGGCGCTCTGTGAAAAGACTCAAGTGCCGTTGATGTAAAGATCTTCAAAACTACAGAGTAGTCCGGAAACAGCTGATTTAGCAAAGAGGAGAAACTAGAAGCCTACAGACACCAGCATCCTTGCTTGCTCTTACTATCCAAAGCCTGAGATGGCAGAATTTTCGGAGGAAACCCAGCAGTCCCGGGGAAGAGGAATTTGGGATGATCCCTCATGAAAACTTAACTCTTACTACATTCTAGTTGCCAGGTGCATTTTTATGCATCTCACATGAACAAAGCCACGGGCATCTCAGGAAAAGCTCGCAGTTAGAAAAAGAAAAGCAGGAAGAGAGGAAACGCAGGGGAAACAGAGACAGAAGGGAGGGGCAAYAGGAGAACCCTTGAAAGATGGTAGACCCTCAGACAGAGGAGACACGGCACCCTTGAAAGAAGGTAACTTTTGGAAGTCAAAACACGGTACTTGGAAAAGTCTCCACCGCATCACTGTGTTTCTCCCCTTTGTCTCTTCTTGCTGTCTTCCTCACCCACCACAGGCACATGGTCAGCCAGGCTAGCTCTTTCACCTGGCTGATGCTCTCTCCCTAGGCACCACTGCCCGTGCCCATGCCCTCGCTCCTCATGTCCCTTCTCAATGGCTACTCATTGAAAGTGTCCCCAGCTGCTCGTCTAAAAAAAAAAAAAAAAAGTTTAAATGGAAAATACACTATCCCTCTATGCTTTTCTTGATTTCTTTTCCTCACAGTAGTTTTTATATCTGCCATATAAGTTAATTTTAAGTAATCTCATAGAGAAGTAATAGAAAATAAGAGAAAAAGCTAAGAAATGTATAGGATTCGTCCAAGACTGGGTAGAGGATAACAAATGACAGGAGGGATTTAAAAAATCCTTAACAATGACAACAAACCAGCACAGTGGACCCTCACCAAGCTAGGTAGGGTAAGGACATGCTCATACTGGCCTGCACAGTGTAGTGATATGTTAAAACACCAAGGGAAAAGCCGAAGGAGAGATAGATCTCCAGCACAGCAGATTGCTTCCAGAACAGGTTCAAAGTAATATTGTATACAAGACCTCTAGACATATAACTATAATCATGATGAAATTATGAATGGAAAAACAGGAATTTTAAGGCAAAGTCTCTAAATGTTATCTTCTGTTATACCCTTTTCAGAAACTGCTATCAAAGCCTTAGTACTAAACTAAGAAACAAAGACATAGGATCTTAACCCAGGAAACTAGAAACTGAACACAGAAAAATGAGAAAAGGACACACAAGCATTACTGTTGTGTAGACGCCTAAAAACAAAACATGAGGTGGTGGTGCACACCTTTAGTCCCAGCCCTTAGCAAGCAGAGGCAGAGGACCTCTGTGAGATTGAGGCCAGCCTACAGAGCGAGTTCCAGGACCGCCAGCATTACATAGAGAACCCCTGTCTTGAAAGAAAACAAAGTAACAAAACAAAACAAACAAATAGAACCCTAAAACCATAAAAACAGTCACAATTGCAGCAAGCAGGAAGGGGACTCTGGAAGAAATGCTGCTGGACTGTGAACACACAGGACTGTCTGATAGTTGTTCAGGTCTGATAGATGGCCGGGTCTGGGAGATGGTCGGGTTTGGGTTTAGTAACGTGGCTGTTGCTTTGATTTGGGTGTGTTTGTTTGTTTGTTTGTTTGTTTGTTGTGTTTTGTTTTGAGACAGGATCTCACTATGTAGCTGTCTGGCCTGTAACTATTTAGAAGAGGCTGGCTTCAAACTCACAGAAATCTTCCTGCCACCATCTTCCCAATGCTAGGACCAAAAATGTGTGCGCCATCCTGCCTGGCCAGAGAAAATTTTAAAATCAGGTGGAGTGTTAAACAACACAAACTATTTGAAAACTTAAAACTCCATAC
>BDUI01000377.1:53350-77330 GCA_002335545.1 Apodemus speciosus | reverse complement strand
TTCTTGGAGTTCTTAGTTCGATAAGTATTTTCTCCAAATTACAGCTCTGTAATAAGTTTTGGGAAAGGAAGAAATGGGTAAGCAAAGTAACTCATGAGTGGATCCTGAGACCCAGGATGCACATCCTAAAGACTAGGATGTCATGTGGCAGTCACTCACCCACTCTCATTCATTCATCCATTCATTCAGCAGATGTTCGAGTTCCTTACATGCATAGAACACCATGTGTAATAAGGTGCCAGGGGTACGGTGATAGCTAGGAAACAGGGTTTGCTCGGAATGTATTAGGAGAATATAGGACAGCTCTAAAATCAGTGTGACCCTGGTGATTCTAGAAGTAGAACTGTTAAAAGGCAATTTCAAGGTTGGTGATAATTTGAAAGAGCAAAAGATTCCCCTCCCCCCAGGAAACCAAATGTGTCAGAGAGCCTCAGTGCTGTTCATTTTAACTTGATGACTGTTGAAATATGTATCCTCTGATGTAGATTGAAGTTCTGAATTTAAAACTATGCCCTGTGACATTAACTGTCAAATACCATGTCTAGGAGGTCTGTGGAAGCACAAAACAAGTGTATCTCATGCCCATAAGAAATCTAGCAATATCGTAGGAAAGGTAGGGGAAGTTATTTGTGAATCAAGGTCAGAAAGTTCACAGAGATTCAGAATTAAGGTATTGTTTATGCACTAACAAATGCTGTCATGGGTGGTAGCCTAGCATTCCTTTTTTGATGTAAGCGTTAGGCTGATAATCTCTAGCAACTGCTAGTCCTAAAATACAATTAAATTATTCTTGTACCCTTATTAATTTTAACTTTTCCCATAACTTTTCCCTCATAACATTGTGTCCTTAGTTTCCTGATGATGTGTCATTCATTGCATTATAGATTAGTTGCTTCCTAATAGAATTTAAGTTGTAAGTTGCATATATCTGTATAAATCTTAAAGTTGTAGTACTTCAGAGGGCTCCTTACTAAACTCCATGACACTCCTCAAGATTTTTTTATTATAAAGATCCAAAAAAAACTACATCATTTTAACTTTCCCAGGTAGTCCTACATCCTAGCTTGGAAGCCATCATCATAATGATGGATTTTGTCTACTAATCGTGAGTTTGGACTTCCTTTACACAGCAGTGCTTGACTTTTGAATAGGTTTGGGACTCGGAGCATGGCTTCTGCTCATTGCCTATGGGTGAAGTGTATATGGGTCTTTGATTTTTGTATGGTTTCCAAGGTGGATCTTCTGTAGCAGACCTGAGAAATTTAATTTTATTTGCCTATAATTTGTATACATGTCCACTAAGGTAAAATGGTATTTATTGTCCAAATGATTAAGCTCTACACAGGTACAAAATAACCATAATTCATATGTTATCAGTAGTCTCTATGAATTAGGTCAATTAAAATCTAAAAAATAATTAACCTGTCAGCATACAAAATACAGTAATTTAAGGGACAGTGTAAAGAGAAAGAATTGTAATCCATCTCCTTTTCCTCATTAGGCATTTCTTAATACCATGTCCTCTAACTTTTTAGAGAAAGAATTCTGTGATAAAAATGACTTTGACTTTCTTTCCCTCAAAGATGGAAAGTTCATGTGGCCAAGTTGGTCAAAGTTCATATGACTCTGGTTCTAGGGTTTTTGAAATTATAGGCAATTTGCTAAATAGCATGTCGTAGATAGATTGCATCTTCTAGTATTTAGTACTCAGTAGATATAGCCTGGTAAGAGAAATATACTCTTTGAAAACGTGTAAACCACCTGTTAAAAATACATATTGAGCCGGGCGATGGTGGCGCACACCTGTAATCCCAGCACTCTGGGAGGCAGAGGCAGGCAAATTTCTGAGTTCGAGGCCAGCCTGGTCTGCAGAGTGAGTTCCAGGACAGCCAGGGCTATAACCACTTACTGAATTAAACTATCAGCTAAGGGCCAGTATCTTAGCAGGCCTTAAAGATGATGCTTAAGTTTAAGAACCATTCACCTATAAAGAATAGATAGAGTGGTGACTTACATTTGTAGGTTATTTTGTATTGTTTTATTTTGTTTTGTTTATTTGCTATCTCCATCACTTAAGTGTGAAGCCAGAGAGACATGTTTATGTTAGAATGACTGTTATCAGACAGACAAAAGATGAGCATGTGTGGATGTGGGATTATAAATTAGTATACTCATTATAAAGAAAAGAGTGGTGATTCCTCAAAAAAAGAAATTAAAAACAGAACTATCATAGCACTTAGGAATCCCAGTTTTGGGTAAATAATTAAAGGGAACAAAATCAGTATAGTAGAGAGATACCTGTATAGCATTAGCCAAGATATGGAAGATACATGCTTTCAAAGAGTAAGTGTAAATGAAGAAAATGTTCATATGTATGTGTGTACATGGATAATATACATTAACATATACACATACAATGAAATACTATTAAGCCATAAAAAGATGCCACTCTATGGTAAGCCTGAAGATCATTATAGCAGATGCAGTAAGCCAGGCACAGAAATACAAGCAGTACATGATCTTATACACATACTCTAGAAACAGTAGAATGATGGCCATGAGGGGCTTCAGTGGTCTATGGGGATGGGAGGAGTGTTGAAATGATGATGCTCAGACAACTACATTAGGTCCAAGGGATAYGTCCAGCAGGTCTGTGGTGTGCATGATGATTATAGCTGATAACTATATTCTTCAAAAAAAGATTGATTTATTATTATATGTAAATACATTGCAGCTGTCTTCAGACATGCCAGAAAAGGGCATCAGATCTCATTACAGATGGTTGTGAGCCACCATGTGGTTGCTGGGATTTGAACTCAGGACCTTTTGAAGAGCAGTCAGTGCTCTTAACCACTGAGCCATCTCTCCAGCCGCAACAATATATTCTTGAGGAATGCAGGAAGGACAATAGATATTAAGTCTTCTCAAAGTGATAATTGTAGTATAGCATATGTTGGTAGCTGGATTTATCCATCAACAATGAATAAATGCTTAAAGGGATCATAATGCATAGGAAAAATGAATAGTGTTTATGTGTTCACCTAAATAAGTTTAAATTTGGGAAAAAGACAAATTTTGCCACTATATCCTTGATTTTGTATAGATTTTTACAGTGATAGGTATTTAGACAAGAGAAAATTGTCTTCCATCTGTCATCTTTCCCCTTTCCAGTAATTTACTGTTTGAAGGTGGCAATTGCTGTAAATCATAATGTTCATTTATCGTTTATGTTCTTAGCTTAGTTTTTATTTTTATTTTTTTGCAGGGGAGGGGGAGTCTTTGGTGGTGGTGGTGGTGGTGGTGGTGGTGGTTGTTTGTTTGATTGGTTGGTTGGTTGGTTTTGTTTTGGCTGCTTTGGGCCAAGACAACTTATAGTTAGTTAGTTAGTTAGTTAGTTAGTTAGTTAGTTAGTTAGTTAGTTAGTTAGTTAGTTAGTTAGTTTGATGTGGGCCATTTAGTGCTGGGATTGAACCTGAAGCTGCACACAAACTGTGTTAGTGCTTTCCCCGGCCATTTGTCTATCTGTCTGCTTGTTTGTTTGTTTGTTTGTTTGACTCAGGCTTTCCTGTAGCCCAGGTWGGTCTCAAGCCTTATGTGGCTAAGAAAGACCTTTAATTCCTGACCTTCTGGCCCCTACCTCAAGTGCTGGTATCACAACAGTAGACTACCACACCCAGCTCATAGAATATTTTCAAACGATGCTTACTGCTCCACCTCCCAGGGTCACAAGCACATAGGAACACTTGCTGGAACCAGACTGAAGTCATGGCTCTGCACCGAGCCTCAGAAAAATGCGTATCAAAACCACTTGAGGCACTTTAAGCTTGGAGAAAGCAGATACAAGTGGAGATGGTTTGGAGAAGAGTCACAGGTTCTGTTCCATTCAGACCAGTACTTTAAAGAAAGCTGAGAACAGGCGCTTCACTGTGTCCTGGATGCAGTGGATGCCGGTGCAGTTGTTAAGTCCGATTTCCTGGCCATACACCATGGAATGAGTTAAATGAGTTGAGGGGAAAATGCTTTCTTACAGAGACATTTGGAAAATATGAAGCTAGGTTTCACAAGATTTTAACATCTGTAACCAGGAAGTGTTGTTTTGTGCTTAATTGAGTGTGATAGATGCTCTCTTCTCCCGTTTTAGGAAATTTATGACATAGTTAAGGTATTTTAAATTCCCAGAAGTTCTACAATAAAGGTAAACCCTATTACTCAAGGTACTTATTTTTCCTCAGAGTGGGAAGTGCTGAGATATATGTATGTATGTATGTATGTATGTATGTATGTATGTATGTATTATGTATGTTTAAACTATAAAGTCATTTTATAATAGTTTTATTTATCTACTTATAGTTTAATAGTAGGTCATAATTTTTTATCTTTTAAATGTCCCAGATGTATTGTTACATGAAAAAGTAGGCTAAGCAAGCAGAGTATATATATACATATATATATGTATATATATGTGTATACATATATATACATATATATATATAAAATGTCACTCTTACATGCCTTTCCAGTTCTATATTAATGAAATGTTAATTTTACTTCAGTAATAGAATTAAAGATAATCTTTATCTTTATTTATTCATTGGTCATTTTTGTTACCTTAACTTTATACTTATAAAATAAAGCACTAGGAATGGTAACTCATACCTGTAATTCTAGCATGTAAGAGACTAAGAAAAAGGGATTGTCACAAGTTCGAGGCTAGTCTGGGCTACATAGTGAGTTCCAGGCTTACCTGGGCTACAGAATGAGATCCCATGTCAAAAAAAAAATTCAAAAATTGTGTGTGTGTGTGTGTGTGTCTGTGTCTGTGTCTGTGTATGTGTATGTATATGTAAAATAACACACCAATATCCATACATCACAAGTGGAATTGGTAGGATTAATAGTATCAAGAAGTTCAGAAGTATTGCCATAAAACATTAAGTGCCCACATTAATGATTACCCAAAATGTTATTTGAGTTTTTATGTAGTTAATATCAAAGTTCAGATGACCAAAAATCTTTTTTATTTCAAACTTTATTGAAAATATTTAAAATATTAACTTAATTTCCTCCTATAGAAAGTTCGAAGAACTGAACAGAACTTGTTCTTTATTGGTGACTTTAAAATCGTAGACTCTCTGGAGGAGGGGAGAAAGYGAGCATCCATAGAGGAGGGGTTCCTTTCTTGTGTCACAGCAGCCTTTGCTGTCYTGTTTTGTTTATTCTTCTGTTTAGGGACACTCAGTAGGTCAGGTGCTGCCACACATTTGTTAGCTGCTCAGTTGGTTGGCTTCCACAAAGCCCCTGGTGCTTAGGAAAGATCACATTCTTAACTAGCTGTACTCCTACAGTGGTCTGACCAGGGAAGGTCTGATTGTTTGTTTGTTTGTTTTTGCTTACTTGCCTTTTCTGAGAAGAAATGAAACAATCAAAGACAGTTGAGTTAAAGATTTAGCAGAGTGCTTTAAAGGGAAACACACGTCAGGACTTAGGCTGAGCCTGCTCACACAGCTGGGTGTGTATCTTMCCATTCGCGAGGCTGAGGACGGAGGATAGTGGGTTTGAGGCCAGCTTCAGGTTCTTAGAAAGAGCCTATCTCAGAATAAAATTTAAAAGGAAAAAGTCAGAGATGAAAACATTTGCTGAGTAGCTGGCGAAAACTTTGATCAGAAGCAAGACCAGGAGACCTAGGGTAAAAATGTAATCCCAAACCTGACCCTAAAACCCAGTTAAAGAGACTCTATGGTGTACACAATAGATGTTTATGCAGTCTTGTCTGTAGTGAGATCTGGCAGCTACCTTACCCTTAATCCAAAATATCAGTGGAGTATACCTCCGGCATATGTTAATATAAAGATTAAGAAGTGCTTAAATGTATGTTACTTGGGCCATTTGTACTCTGGAAACTGCTTGCTTTCCTTTGTTGGCAATGTAGGAAGTAGTCACTCACACCCTAATGCGGACTAGCATCCTCACCGGATATTGCCTCACAACATCACCAGCTCCATCTTAGTGGTGAGAAACAGACATGAGGTTGATTCCCATTAAATTGTAGACTTATACAGAGCAGAGTCAGGTCGTGTGTGACTCTGACTCCTAGCCTTATGACTTTCTTGTTCATGGTGACTTCCTGTTTACTACCTGTTTACTCATGACCAAAAGGCATCAGAATTCTAGTTAACTGGAAAGTCCAGTTTTAATAAGTTGAAGGTTTAAGAACTAGGGGTTTTATAGCTAAAGAGTATTTGCCTATCATGTTTGAGATCTGAGCTGAATCCCCATTACCAGGGAGGAAAAAAAGAAAGCTTTGCTATATTAAATAATTACTTTTTCTCTCATTTCAAAGAATAATTCTCAGTGAATTATAATCCATACATTATCATCTATAATAATCTAGCTTCAAAACTTCAAGTATTATATTTAAATTATTATCCAAATTTTAAATGTTTTTACAGCTTTAGCTACAATCTTACAAGTTTATGCAGCCTAATTAATCAAAGATTGTTTCAATAATCCATATCAAATACCCTAAGGATCCCATGTTATTCCAAGTTTTTGGTTGTTTCTCATTTATAATTAATGATCAATAAAGAATTTCCTCTTAATTAATTTCTTTATAAAATTAAGTCTTGATTCCTATAAGAGTAAAAACATAAATTGAGGCATAAAGGGTTGAAAACGTGCCTAAGATTGAAAGAACATTCGATCGCATGCCAGTATTAGCCTAGTTCCATTACAGAAGCTTCAGACTGAAGCTCCACCAGCCAGCACTTCCTTACCAGATGACTTTATTGCAGAGCATAGTCTAAAGGTCAGAGGAGAGGAGAGAACAAGGCAGGCTAGAACATCAGCCTTACACTAGCTAATAAAGCATGGTTTGTAAAAGGCACTTGCACAGACATTTGTGAAGAAGGACCAGTGTTGAAAAGGAAAGAAGTCAGCATTATAGCCACTAATTCCGTGTGGGCATCAAGGACTGAAAGTAGGTAGTGTGCCTGAGGAAGTGAATGTCATAGCTCCTTTCACATGGGCCACATGTGGGCTCATGCTGCTCGGATGAGCAGGGCAGCTCTGTAAGGTGACTGCTGTCCCCTGTGTAATAAGGAGACTTGGAAAATGAACAAGATATGTGGGTAAAACAGTAATTAAAATCATGTAAGATCTGTTATTTGTTTTCTCTGGCCCTTTAAAATCTTATGTTAATAATGTATTGTATATTGCCACTTTTCTGTTGAAGTTGTGTTTTTATAAATATATTATTAAAAGATATAAACAATTTAGATTGTTAACATAATTTTAGCACTCATTGTAGCAAAAATTTGCCTGTACTCTTCCACAGAAATTATCGGTGTCCATTAAAGATTCCTTTGATCCTCTATTATCTTATTAAATACTAATTTCACCRTGCACTGCATTTGGCAAGCATGGCAGTGACTTAGCTGAAAGTGCAGTTGGCGTCCTGGTTCTGGGCTGAGACAGATTATCTTACTGCCATTGAGAGCAGACTCCTGCAGTCGGAGCTGGATACCTGAGATAAGAGAACGTAGCTTCTCTTTTCTTGAGTAGCATGTATTTTGAGAAAATATTCATTGACCATTTTAAATCTCTTCTATGTGATATTTAAAATGTAATTGAGCAGGTATATGAGCACAGGTTTTTTAATCTTAGCTCTTATCAGGCTGCGGCAAGGAGAGTGTATGCTTGGGGCCAACTTAGGGCTATATGGCAAGCCTGGGCTATATACAGAGTCTTTATCTCAAAAAGTAGAATGTCTTCAACGTCTTTCTTAGGAGCTAAACTTTAATAGGCATTTGTGATAGTAGTTCTTGTATTTTAATGGGTTCCATCTTTTTTAATTTTTCTATTGCCAAGTGTAGAAGACCTCAAGATAGAATTCTATGATGTTACTAAAACATCAGTGACATTTCAGTTCTTCAGTCTTAGACAGTCCCCGCACAGTTCACAAGCACTTACCTCAGTGATTATATCCTTGCCTGCTGTCTAAGACAGAAGTTAAGTGATATTATTTGTAAAGTAATTTAACTGACATCCTAGGTTTTGTTCCTTACTAGTAGACATTGGTTTTATTTTAATTTGCTCATTAAACTTCAAATATTATAGCATTAAAATAATATAGATATGTGTAATAATTTGTCAGAGGGGACCTGAGGGATTTGATTTCCTCAAAGAACTCTGCAAACCACTTAAAACAGAGAGGGTGAATTTCGTGGCATATGAACTATATCTCAATAGAACTATAATTTAAACCATCAGCCAGCCAAAGATAATAAAAGAAAACTTGTTAACGATAATACTGAAGGCAAAAGGCAGGAGAGTGCTTCCCAGTATCCTGAATGGAGACAGTTAACATGAATAACTTGCCCATTATAGAGAAAGATTTAAGATTTTATTAGGTTGGTGTTTGTCACAGACCTAGCTTATGTCAGGAGGCAGCCATTCAAATCAGACTGTTAAAATCTGTCAAGTGGTATATTTTAGCTGGAATCCCCCCTCCCCAAATCTCTGAACTGTTCTTTGAGTCAGAGAAGGCAGCAATTGGGAGGACATTTTCAAAGAGGTTCTCGGCAGAAATAAGACTTGGTAACTCTCCTTTGCCCCGTGTTCAAGTGTCAGAATTTTAACTAGGTTTTTCTTTTGTTTGACACAGTGATGACTCGTGGCACTGCCTCCAGCCCATCCTATAGATTCATATTGAATGATGGGACAATGCTTAGCGCCCACACCAAGTGTAAACTTTGCTACCCTCAAAGTCCTGACATGCAGCCTTTCATCATGGGAATTCATATCATCGACAGGTACTATTTATTTGGAGAGAAATTCTAAGTTAGCATAAGAATAGTTTGATGAGTATGTCCATAATTAATATTAATTATCTAATAGCATATTCACATTGGATTTTAGAGTTTTGTTACCAAATAGCTTTGTTGCTCATAAAGGGCGACAGTAAAGGTGGGACTGAAAAATCATTTTTTAGGGGGTGAAAACAAAATGGTGTCTAAAAATTTACAACATTCTACATAAGCACTTACAGCCTTATAAGAGACCTCGGATTTGATAACATTGTTATTTTATTTTTAAATGTGCTTTTATTAGGACATCTATGACCCTTGAGTTCAAGTTGACAGTTTATTATAGAAGCCTTACTCATTAAACTCTCAGCTTGAAGTCTTTCAGTATTATTTCTAGTTTTTTCCCTATCTCTAAGTAAGATTTATACTGATACACATAGCAAATTCATGAAATTATTCTTTTATGCTGTTGTATGTTAAAAAGTTAAGTTATAAGCAAATATAATTTAGCATTAAAAACAAAGACATTTCCCCCTCACTTCATCTTTTTTCCATCTGATGTTTTGCATATTGGAACATGGTAATGCCAGTCACAAATCTGTTGCCATAGTTACACATTTGAGTAAAGAGCTCAGTTAAACCTGAGTTCAACATTCTGGCTTCTTCTAGTTTTAGTTGAAATATTTCTTGTGAGTGGAATTAGCACAGTTCTCCTTTTCATATTGTGATTTCTCTTCCAAAACATCTGCTATGTCTACATATCACCCTCTTTAATTTTTGCATCAGCAACACAGTATTTTCCTTACCCAGTCTTCCTCTTTGGAGTTGAAAACTTAAAAGCTGTAACAGGAGAATCATAAATAAAATGCTTTCTAAATAAAGGTGTGGGAAGTTTCTCCTTCAAATTAAATTATTACTGCAATAATCATTGTTTATATTAATTTTAGAAAAGTTTCTTAGTATATCTATTGCATATTTTCCCAACACCAATTTATTCCTCACACCACTGAAACTGTCAATGATGCAAGAGTCTCTAGGTGCCACTTCCTAGGAGGTGGTGCTGCCCTTTCTCAGTGGTAATGGCAGGTCCCTGATTCCCTTAATGTAGGGTGATACAGAAACTCTCTACTTGATAGTTTGTAACATTAATGAGGCTAATGGCCTTTCTTATAATATCATGAAAATGTAATAAAAATGGATTTAAATGATTGCATAATGATGTATTTTTTCCCTAGGGAACACAGTGGGCTTTCTCCTCAAGATGACACTAATTCTGGAATGTCAATTCCCCGAATAAACCCCTCAGTCAATCCTGGTATCTCTCCAGCCCATGGTGGGACCCGTTCATCCACGTTGCCACCATCCAACAACAACATGGTCTCWGCCAGAGTAAACCGCCAACAGAGCTCAGACCTCAACAGCAGCAGCAGTCATAGTAACTCTAGCAGCAGCCAAGGGAACTTTGGATGTCCACCTGGAAATCAGATTGTAGCCAATGTTGCCTTAAACCAGGGACAGGCAGGTTCCCAGAGCAGTAATCCCTCCTTAAACCTCAATAATTCTCCTATGGAAGGTACAGGAATTTCCCTCGCACAGTTCATGTCTCCGAGGAGACAAGCTAATTCTGGCTTGGCAACAAGGGCCAGGATGTCAAACAATTCATTTCCTCCAAATATTCCAACATTAAGCTCCCCAGTTGGCATTTCTAGTGGTGTCTGTAATAATAATAACCGATCCTATTCAAATATCCCAGTAACATCTTTACAAGGTATGAATGAAGGACCCAATAATTCTGTCGGCTTCTCTGCTGGTTCTCCAGTCCTCCGGCAGATGAGCTCACAGAATTCACCTAGCAGATTAAGTATGCAACCAGCAAAAGCTGAGTCCAAAGATAGCAAAGAGATTGCATCCATTTTAAATGAAATGATTCAGTCAGACAACAGTGCTAACGAAAGCAAGCCTCTGGACTCAGGACTTCTGCATAGCAATGACAGACTCTCTGACGGAGACAGTAAATACTCTCAAACTAGTCACAAACTAGTACAGCTATTGACAACCACCGCAGAGCAGCAGTTACGCCACGCCGACATAGACACAAGCTGCAAAGATGTACTGTCTTGCACTGGTACTTCCAACTCTGCCTCCTCTAACCCCTCAGGAGGTACTTGTCCCTCCTCCCACAGCTCTCTGACTGAGCGGCATAAAATTCTACACCGGCTTTTACAGGAGGGCAGCCCCTCAGACATCACCACTTTATCTGTAGAACCCGAGAAGAAAGACAGTGCATCAGCTTCTACTGCTGTGTCAGTGTCTGGACAAGCCCAGGGGAGTGCCAGCATAAAACTAGAACTGGATGCTTCAAAGAAAAAAGAGTCGAAAGACCACCAGCTCCTACGCTACCTTTTAGACAAAGATGAGAAAGATTTAAGGTCCACTCCAAACCTGAGCCTGGATGATGTAAAGGTCAAAGTGGAGAAGAAAGAACAGATGGATCCTTGTAACACAAACCCAACCCCAATGACCAAACCTGCTCCCGAGGAAGTTAAACTGGAGTCCCAGAGCCAGGTGGGTGAATCCTTGCTTCATTGAATGGGTATTCATTTCTTCKCTGTTTGGCCTTTTCTACTCCTACCCTAGACCAGATCTGTATGGGCTCTTATTTCTGTCCTTCAGCACGAAGGAATTAGTTCAGAACCATGATTCTCAACCTGTGGGTCATATACCAGATAGTCTGCATATCAGACCTTTACATTATAATTCATAACAGTAGCAAAATTACAGTTATGAAGTAGCAATGAAAATAATTTTATGATTGGGGGTCACCACAATGCAAGGAACTGTATTAAAGGGTCACAGCATTAGGAAGGTTGAGAACCAGAAGTAGAAGTTGAAAGCATGGAATGTCCTCAGACATTTATTGTAAAACTCTAGGGGCTACAATGACCCTGTGTCATTTTTAAATGATACCTTCTTTCCTTCCTCTCTTCCTCTCTGTTTTCCTATAGAACCAGAGCTTACATATTAAGACTGTTTGGGTATTGTCAGTCTTTTAAAGTAAACCATTCTCGGATATACGTGCATTAGCTATAGGATCTGACTATAGACCAGGCTAGCCTTGACCCACAGAGATCCCTCTACCTCTGCTGTGGTTAAAGGCTTGTACCACCACACCCAACATCTTAGGACATTTTAAAATATACCTGTCCTCATCCCTGCCTTCCAACTTCATCTGGTAACACCATCCTGGGACAGAATCCAGGAATATAAACATTTTGAAAGAAGTTCTTCAAAGGACTCTGGGTAACAGTGAATTCGAGGGACCTCTGATGTCTATGAAATAGGAGAGAAGTGTGAGGATGCAGGTAGGCCGGCCTGCTGAAGGTGGCTCCTAAGCCTCTTTCCATCTTCTGCTTCTGAGCACGCACGCACGGCAGGAGGCAGGAACTTAGCTATTCTGGGTAGCAGGTCACTGCCTTTACATGGCATGGCTTGAGACAGATGCGAAAAGAAGCTGTTCATAAGTGTTAGAAATACCTATGTTTAGGGTGGTGTGGAGCTGGTATGAAAGTCAATGGGCAGATTTGTTTATTGAGTAATTGCTTATAAACTTAGAAGGATGTCATAAAAGATGGCCCTTCCCGGGCTGGAGAGATGGCTCAGTGGTTAAGAGCACCAACTGCTCTTCCAAAGGTCCTGAGTTCAAATCCCAATGACCACATGGTGGCTTATTATAACCCATAACAAGATCTGACACCCTCTGCTGGTGTGTCTGAAGACAGTTATGGTGTACTTACACATAATAAATAAATCTTTAAAGAAAAATATGAGACATAGCTTTATCTTCCAAGAACATACATGTAAAGAGATACTGAAAATACAGAGAGGGACGTGGCTCAGCCCAGGAAAACGAAGAACTTTCCCAAGGCATAGAATGTGTTAGGGAAGAGAGATACTTTAAGAGACAGGGAAAAAAATCAAGCTGCTTCAGGAAATTCAAGTGCCTGGGCATCTGTCCTAAGCGTGGCATTTGTTTCCCAGTAGAGAGTCAGGGTAAGCTGCACTGAGCAAGTACCACTCAGCTGCAAAGGGCTGCCACTGTATTCTGTCATGTGTTATTTCATACAGTCTAAATTTTCCCTAGTAGAATAGATAGGTCATGTGATTTCTTTGTGTTTGTGTTTGTGTTTTTGATGTCAGGGTTTCTCTGTGTAGTCCTGGCTGTCCTGAACCTTGCTCTGTAGACCAGGGTGGCTTGAACTCAGAGATCCACCTGCCTCTGCATCCTGAGTGCTAGAATTAAAGGCATGTGTCAAATGATGTAATTTCAATAACATTCCACTCCTATCTCTTCTTAATTCAGTCTCTGCCACATTTGGTTTCTAGAATTGAAGAAAAACCTTTCTTTTCCATTCTCCCAGATGAAAACATAAAACACATTTCTTCTAACTTTCGTTTCTTTTCTTAGTTTACAGCTGACCTTGACCAGTTTGATCAGTTATTGCCCACACTGGAGAAGGCAGCACAGTTGCCAAGCTTGTGTGAGACAGACAGAATGGATGGTGCAGTCGCCGGTGTAAACATCAAGTCGGAGATCCTGCCCGCTTCCCTTCAGCCCACCACTGCCAGATCTGCTCCCAGGCTGAACAGTATGTACTGGGGGCAGTGTGTCACTTTAAGTGTTTAGTGGAACTGGGGGTTAGCCCTTTATCTCGCTCCATTATTGCAGAACACTTTTGCCTGTTAAGAATGAAGCTTCTTTTCACTATGCCAGGGTCTGATGTACTCCAGAGCAGTCTCAAACTGCTGACGATGGCCGCAAACTCCTGATCCTCCTACCTTCACTTCCCACAACTAGGATTATAGGCATGCCCCAATCTTGAACAGTTCTAATGTAGTATAACCCCCTCCTTTTGTAACTGTTGTTACAGTGTGTGRTTGGTGGTAAAGAGAGTGGTTTGCGTTCCTATCCAGAGCACCCATAACAACACTCAGAAATACAGTAGTGGGCCAGAGCATGCTTTTCAAATCTCTCTCCTGAATTTTAGTCTTATAATTATAAAAAGAAAAGATTCTGTTTCAAAGTACCCTAAACAACTGCATGTCCATCATTTCCCGATGAAATTTTACTTAACTATTAAAGTTTGCAGCTGCTTTTAAATTAGAGAAAACAATTCATATTTCTTTAACTAGCATTTCCAAAACTTTCTATATTATAGAAGTGCTTTTCCCAAGTATTATGCGTTACCCCACAGAATGAGTTTTCCATGGAATATTATTTAGGAGACCGTGGTGTTAAAAGTATGTCATGACTGTTCTAGGTCTGGTTAGCATTCTTCTAAATAAAATAGACTAGTACTATAATACTTGAAATTCATGAAATTTGGACTGTCAGTCCTTTTTTTTTTTTTTTACATATCAGATTTCAAAATTAGAAAAGAAATCATTGATGTTAGTACCACTGTGTGACCTTGAAAGTGAAGGAAACTTCTGGAATGTTCTGGAATCCTTCCATCCTCTCCGTTGTCTAGTGGGCTCAAACACGGGTCTTCTTCCTTCTTTCTCACTGGAACATTCAGAAGTCAGGGCCCAATCCTGGAAATTCCCCAGGACTTCAGGCAGCTGTAAAGAAGACCGAGTTGTCTTGTTGACACATTTGTAATCAGTATTTCAGCTGGACAGACCACTAGAGGAGGGTCAAGCCTCACGTTCCATTTATTAACAACGAAATGTATTTTCCGAGTCTTACCATCTTTGTGTACAAAGTAAAAAGCTATCAATCAAACAAGCAATCAATCGATCAACTAATGTTTCTTGTAACTGAAACAGAAAGTCTCTAGAGGCTAGCCTAGCTGGGAATACAATAAGATATAGGACTAAATAAATAGATAAAATAAAAATCTATATATTGATTGATTATGACTCCTGTTCCTCTTCTCTATCAAGTATGAAAGAATGGAGGGGCTTTCTCAGGAAACACTGAATGCTCTAAAAGAAGGCATGTGTATATAAAAGAAGATCCTTTTCACTGTCTGCAAAAGCCATCTGACCAACAACAATGATGGCTGCTACAACTGAGAAAACTTGCACTGACCTTGCCCAGTGAGCAGTACAGGAGAAGATAGAGCCAGAGACTATCACAACTTTAATAAAGACCTGCTTTTGAAAGAAAGCAGAACAGCCAGACAGTGGTGCACTCCTTTAATCCCAGCACTCAGGAGGCAGAGGGAGCCAGATCTCTGAGTTCAAGGCCAGCCTGGGCTACATAGTAAGACCCTGCTTCAAGCAAGCAAAAAAGCAAATAAAAAGAAAGAAAGGGATAAAAAGCAAGAAAGGGATAAGAATTGCATGTAGTAAACTGGTTTCCAAAAGTAGTGTTAGAAGGAGCTAAATGAGCCTGTGTCATAATTTTTAAAGGGCTTCCAACCATTGTAGCAGTAGTAAACACTAGACCAGCTCTTCCCCTGTAAACCTGGGGGATGAATAGATACGGGAAACAGTTCTTTTCGGACTACAGTGTGGCACTGTGATCTCTGTGGGAAAGCCTGCTCTACAGCCAGCCTAGCTCTGTATGTAAGGCAGAAAGGACTGGTTTGATCTTGTTCACTCCTGTGGTTCTGAGACAGTCTTGCTCTGGGACCCTACTGCTAGAGACCAGACTGGCCTCAGACTCCTGCTCCTGCCTCCCACCAAGCCTAGACAGCCCCACTTTTTCTTGGAGACATTTACCAAACCAAGTGCAGGTGAGAGGGACCCAAAATGAAAGGGGGAAAATGGCATATGCTATGAACAGTGGAAAAGGGGGAAAGATGTCATAGTCAAATTACCTAAAACAATGGAAGCAGTGATAAAATAAAACTCTTCAAAACAAAGAAAATGACAGTATATAAAATGAACAGCCAAAACTTCTCATTTCTATCCCAGTATCACTTAAAATAAAGAAAGATGAAAAGGATGTAACAGTGATAGAAGAACAAATACAACAACCAGCACCTGTCCCCAGGGTCACCAGGAATTGTCACCAGCAGATCACACTACTTTTCAAAAAAAAAGAAAAGAGAGGTGGTAGAAACTCATTTACATAAAGTATTGAAGAAATCCAAACATGAAAGAAAAGAAAAAACAAGCCATAATAACTAGAAGAAAGTACAAAATAATATAAAATAAACTATGAGGTTAGGAATTCTTGGTAGGTGAATAAAATAGCCCAGTCAAGGAGAGAGCCAGGAAAGAGGGGAGGACAGAAGGACAAGGTTAAAGGAAGACAGACGGGAAGGAGCGGGAGCGGAAGATGGTCTCTGGAGTGGTGCCCGCCTGGACAAGGGGGATGTCACTTCAACCCTGGGCTCTGCTGGGAAACAGCCAAGTATAAAATAAAGGAAAAAATATGTCAATGAAATTAAGTAAATTTCAGAAGAAAAAAAAGTAAAAGCAAAAGATTTATTAAATAAAGTAAAACAGTACTAAAAATACAGAGAAATTACAAAATAACGAAGAACTGCAGAAGTCAGCGCAGGAGAGATGGCTTCTCAGCGGTGAAGGGCACTTGTGCTCCTGCAGAGGGTCCAAGTTCACAGCCCCCAACAGTCAGTGGCTCCAGTGTCGGGGTCGGATGCCTGCCTTCCTCTGGCCTCCACACATACCGGGTGCGCATGTGTATGCTGGCAAACATTCACATACATAAAAGTAAGCTATTTTGAAAGAAGAATTGGAGAAGCTCCTTTCTCCTGTTAGAAGGCCCTCTCATGCCCGGCTCTGTCAAACAGGTGTGGAGTGGTAGCGGCATGCTGGACTCTGTCGTGGGTCCTGTCTGCTCCTGCTGTACAGAGTGCCGTGAAGTGCACTGAGAGCCACTCATACTTGTCACCTTCATGGATGGCTGCATCCACTTTAGAAGCTTCCCTTCTTTGAATACTAGGACCCACTACTGGCCCCAAAGAGCTTTGGGACGTGGTTAGATTCCCACTGAGCCTCCTCCTGGAGTTTGTCTCCCCAGGAGTGGGGGTGTCTCTCCCAAGTGTGTCAGAACGGGAAAACAAAGTCCTTAGTTCACACTGGAGGGGCCTGGGCACTCTGCCTGCCAGTCTCAGCTGTCAGCGCTCACTCAACAATAGCACCTTACTGGGTGTAGGGAGCTGTGAGACTCCAGACTCTGTGTGAGGATCATTTATTGTAGCTACTTCACGGCCGATCCATTTTGGTACCAATACTTTTTTTTTTCTAAGTTTCTTTCATTACTAAATTTGTTTGTCCTCTCTTTGCCACTGTTGACATTGCTTGAGTGGTAAATTTTTACTGTCTCCCAATATGTACTGGAAGACTTAGAATTTGAAAATTCTGGTAGCTAGCATGTTTCTTTAGCTAAAGTAAGAAGCTCTTTTCCTGGCAGTGAACATAGATTCTGACCGTAGAGGCCTCATTTCTCAGTTGCTGAGAGGGAATAGAGATCCACAACAGGCAGCCTCCTTGTGGCAGCCCTGGCACCCACTATGGGAGACTCCCTGGGCTGAACTTCTCCCATGAGTCACAGACTCACCATCTTAATCCCYGGGCACATTCCCGAGTCAGCTGCATCAGAGCAGAGGTCTGGTGGCAGCTGTTCATTGTCTTTTCGTTGTCCCAGCAGCAGCCCATGGCCTGTTCCTGAGTTGTTCTGATCCTCTTCTGAAAAAACCCATTTAGGAAAATCTTCCCCCTGTGTCTTAATTTAGTTGATTGTGGTACCAGCTTGTGTATCCGTGCTTTCTCCTCAGACTTCCCGGGTCTGCTCTTCAGCTCCTCGTGCTTCTGACTTCCTTTCAGTGGGGATTTTTTCTCTCTCCCATTTTTCTTATTTCACTGATTTTTGTTTTGTTCTTTTGGGTTTTTGTTGGGGACTCTTGCTGTTGCTTTGAGACACATTCTTGCAAAGTAGCCCAGGTTGGCCTCATGCTCTCAGAAGTTGTCTTCTCCCCTGCAGTGTCCTTTTGAGCTGTCTCCATATCCCTGTCTTTGGGAGTCAATTGAATGTTTGATAACATGTAATGTTATTTTTTAATGAAGCTTGTTGATCAAGGAAATAATACCAAGGCTGGAGAGATGGTTTAATTGGCACTGTGCTTGCAAGCAGAGGGGCCCAGATTCAATTCCCAGTATCCACATAAAAATAAAAAGCTAGGCATGACAGACAGCACATGCCTGTAATCCCAGCACAGACACAGCCCAAATCTGCAAGCTCCAAGTTCAGCCTGAGACCCTGTGAGCCTTTGGATAGATCTCTGGTTATGAGGAAGGCTCTTCGTGCTCTCCCTGTCAGATCCTGCCCTTGACACATCTGCTATAACCTGTAGCGTATAGCCTTAGCCTAGGTCAGAGTGCAAAGGTTACGCATAGTGGGTAACCTGGGCTCTCTAGCAAAGGAACTCTTCCGATGATCTGCCTGCCCTATCTCCTTCGCTGAGCAGGGCTTTTGAGTTCCATTAGTCTAACTTCTGTGGCACCAGGGTTAATGACTACCCATTAGCTACTCTCATTGAAAGGTCAACCACATCTAACCATACAGAAGTGAAGTTAGAGTTCACTTCTGCATTCAAAGACGTTTTCCACTTCGTGACGAAAAGGAAAGAGGAAGAGGCAATAAACATGACCCTGAAAGCACAGTGGAACAAAAATGTTTGCTGCCATGTAAATTTTAATACGTGAGGGATCAGCAAGGCATGTTACTGACAGAAAGTTTACCCTGGCTGGACCATAAAAGTGTTCTTCCTTCCTGTCCAGTGGGATTGAGGCTTTAACTACTGGGTGGTATAGTAATCTCTCAGATCCAGCGAGCTGTGTGAGAGTTCACTCCCTCAGGGATGCAGCTGAGCCCAGGAATGCCACTACTTACTAGTTTCAATGGGACCTTTTAAAAGAACAACATGCCATGCTCTCCATGGTTGTTAATGCTTTGGGTAGGATCAGGAATTTCCCCAGATCTTAAATTTGTAATAAAGTTTTGTAATGAAGATAAATAAGAAAATAAGGTTCTGCTATACAACAGAAAATAGGGATGTGGCACAGCTGACAGAGTGGTTGTCTGGCATACATAACGCCCTGGGGTCTGTCTCCAACAGCACGTAAAACTGATCATGGTGGTATATGCTTCTAATCCCAGGGAGGCAGAGCCAGGAGGAGCAGATGTACAGAGACAGAGGCCAGCCCTGATCCTGACAGAAAGGGCCTTTCCCTGCTGTGCCATCTTGCCATCCTAGTAATGCTTGCTTTATTCAAAATTTAAATCAAGTTTACCCATAAAGAGGCTCTTTAAAAGATTTGCAGCCTGGTTAAATAGTTCCAAATGAATTCCAGAAGTGTCTGAGTAAACAGGTGAACTCCTCCTGCAGTTGTTTCTACATTCCCTCAACATATATTTCTTTAATTATTATTTTTTAAATTCTATTAACTTGTAGAGCATTAAAATATATAACTATAAAGTAATAAGTTCCAAATGGAAGAAGTTTTTAGTACTTAAGAGTCATGGCACCTTTTTGTTTTAGACATTACATACAGTATGGGATTTAAATTTTATTTAGTAATTTATTTTAGTAATTAAGATAGTCATATAAGACAGAAAAACAATACCAATAAAACTATGTAATATTAACTATATGACATACACAGACTTCTCTTCATCTTCTCTGTGTGTGTGTTTGTGTCTGTGTGTACACGCTTCTAAGTAAGTACACACACACAGCAGGAGACTTACCAGTAAAAGCCAATCTACCTACATAAGCAAATTCAAGGCTAGCCTGAGCTACATATTGAGGAAAAAAAAAGGCATCATAATAGATAGATAGATAGATAGATAGATAGATAGATAGATAGATAGATAGAGATATATTGATTGTTTTGATATGTTAACCTTTTTCTTGGATAGCTTGCTGTTCCTAATTTGCACTGTTTTGTATCTGTATAAGGATTAAGGTCTCTTAGAGGTGACTGGTATCTTTACCTATTACAGAGCTGTAATGAGGAACCTTTCGTAGAGATAGTTATTATTTATGAGGGTATATATGAAGTACAAWTTCTAAATATAAATGTCTGGATCAAAGAACTGGTACACAGATAGTACTAAATGATCCTTCTCACAAAGTATACCACTGATATTCCTATTTCTTAATATCTTTCACAGCACTTTGAATTATGTATTTTCTCATCATTACAAATATGATGGGTGTTTTGTTTTCACAATATAATTTCAAACTGTATTTATTTTACTCTGAATTAAGTTGACCATTTTTAATGATTTTATGTGATCTCTTTATAACCTCTGGCCATTTGTCTACTTGGTTATTGGGTTCTTATTAATGTATGGGAGCTTTTATTTACTAAAGAAATCAGCCATTATTTACTTAATGTTTAAAAGACAACAGTGACACTCTAACTGCCATACACAGATTCAGCCAGATATAACACAAACTGAGCCAGWAGTTTCCTTTTCAACAGCTGAGGAAGATTAACTGTGAGTGTGAGAATGGGAAGTTGCTGGGTCAGCCACTGGAGAGAGTGACTTGGGCAAAAGCCATCTCCTGAAAGATGATGCCTTCTCCTTGCTGTGCAGAAAGTTGTTAAATTATTTAATAACCTTTTTCTGGATTCATTGTAGCTACTGGGGATACAGAGTTTCTTTTTGGCTCGATTTAAGCTGATGAAATGTATGTTGACCTGATGGCAGAGTACAGCCTGGGTGACTGGAGCCCAGGAGTCATGGACAGTGTAGCAAATCGTCATCTGAAAGATTAGCATTATATGTGTATATGCAGATGCTCTATTAGCTATCTTTGTTGGGGGGGGCTCCTTTTTTAACTCCACTTTAGCTGCCTCTCTCCAAAAATAACCTTTGTCCTGTTTTACTTACACACACACATATAATATACATGCACACATACATATACTCATTTATGTCTGTGGTGAGAAAACAAGCATGACTAAAATAGGGCCTGCCCCACAACAAAACAGAAAACTTGTGTATTTCCTAGCTTCTAACGAGTTGCTATAAAAGGCAGTTTCTGAAAGAAGTCTAAAGATTGAAGTGGTCCTGGACAAACTTCCTTTAAACATACAACCTATATAAACAAAACTTTTAAGTGAACCAAAGTGGTCTTAGTTGTAGGTTTTATTGTTGTTTGTTTTTATTTACATATGTTTGCCTGAACATCAGACTTAACACATGAATATCTCTCCATTCTTTTGGGGGTTTAGTTTTTTTAATTTGAGATAAGGCCTTTGAGATAAGAACTGCCTGCCTTGGCTTCTCAATGCTAAGATTATAGGTATATGCCACCAGGTCTAACTATTTTGACACTATTTTATCTTATTCTCTTAGCATTTTCCACCAAGACTAGTAAAATAAGATGTTGTGCCCTAACATCAAGTTAAGTAAACTCTCTTACTGCAGTGCTTGGCAATGATAGCACWTAGTCATGAACATTTTCTCAGAATGAGATACGATTCACTTTTTCTAGGCTCTCTTTCTTAAGTGGTTAGCTCCAAAGCTCTGCAGTTAAAGCAGAGCAATAGGGCARCCCTAGGAGACCTGCGGCCGCCAACCTGACAGAGAGAAATCAAGAGGAGACTTGCCCATCACTGTTTTAGTTTTGTTTGTCATGCCTTTCAGAATCCTACAGAATTTGATTTTTATACTCTTTTTTTTCCAGTTGGACTTAAGTTTAATTAAAAGTTATAGTTACATGCATTTAAATAAAGGAAATGTCAGRCTGGACAGTTGGCTTGGCCATTAAGAGCACTTGTTGCTCTTGTAAATGACCCAGGCTCAATTCCTAGTACTTACATGTCAGCTCACAACCATAAGTAACTCCTTTTCTGGCCTCCAAGAGCACCAGGTGCATAGTCTAATAGTGTGTCTTAGTCACTGTTCTATTGCTATGGAGAGACATCATGACCAAGGCAAATCTTATAAAAGAAAGCTTTTAATTGGGGATTACTCACAGTTTGGGGGGTAAGTCAATGACAGTGATGGCAGGAAGCAAACAGACATGGCACTGAAACATTAGCTGAGAGCTTTACACTCTGATGTGCACACAGCAGGCAGAGAGAGGAGGGGGTGGAAACTGGGCCTTTTGAAACCTCAGAGCCCACCCCCATTGACACACCTTCTCTAACAAAGCCACACCTCCTAATTCTTCCAAAACAGTTCCACTAACTGGGACCAAACATTTAAAAACATATGAGCTATGCCTCAAACCATCATCTAGTGCACATACATATATGCAGACAAAACAATCATATACATAAAAATAATTAGGTCTCTTTTTAAAATTCATCATCAGGCTTGGAGGAGGAGTGGCTTAGTAGATTGAGCYCAGATCGGGTGCCGGGAAGAAGAGACAAGAACCACAGAAGGCTGGAGGCCAGCCAGTCTAGCAAAGTGGCGCACTCCAGGTCCAGAGAGAGAAATGCTCTTAAATAATGATGGGTGGGAGCGTGGGATGCTCCCAGAGGTTTGATTTGTAGCAACCACATGAGAGCTCACAGGTCTCTGTGACTCCCAATCCCAGGAAATCTGACCCTTCTTCTGGCCTCTGAACTGGGAGCACACTCAGTACAGAGACATATGCATAGTCAAAACACTCATACACATTTTTGGCTTTTTTTTTTTAATTAAGAAAGAAACAGAAGGAGGTAGGAGGAGGGGATAGTGAAGACATCCAAAGTCAACTTCTGAGCTCCATCTTACATAGATGAGTATGTGCGTACATACCCTGAAAACAATGAAAGTAAATGTATGTGTGAGTTAAGATATTTTTATGTTAAAAAGTAAACCTGTGTGTTTTGTATATTTTTAAACATCCTCAAATCTACTCATTCATAATTAAAATGGGGGAACTTAGGGTTTGTATTTTGGTTCTGGTTTGAGACAGAATCTACCTATGTACCTCAGGCTGGCCAAGAGCTTAGGATACAGACCAGCTTGCCTCAAACTTATGGCAATCCTTCTGCCTCAGCTTCCTGAGTGGTAGGATTACAGAAAATGAAACTCTACTTAAGYAAGTTTCTTCTTAAAACTTCCAAGGCCTAGAATGGGTACACAGTTCAGTGCCCAGCATTCATGGGCACTGGCCTCAGTCCCAGCAGCAAACTCCAAGGTCCTTTTACTTTAAAAAAAAAAATTAGTTAGCTAGGGCTGCTGTGACAAGCACCATACTTCATTTTCTCACAGCCTTGGGAATACTGGAAATCCAAGCTGTCAAAGTAAGGTTTCTTCTGAAGTCTCTTTCCCTTATCTTTGGAATGACCAACTTCCCTCTGTGATGTTAATGTCCTTACCTTCTTTTGTTATAAAGATATTAGTTATAGTGTATTAGGAGTCACAGTAATGGTCTATTTGCAATAAATTACTTCATCAAAGGTTTTGTCTCCAGTTAGGCATGTTTTGAAGTATGTTAAAATTTCTACATAGTGAATTTGGGGGAGAAGAACACAATTTAGCCCACAACAACGATGGATTAGAATGTATTCACTTTAGAAATTACAAATAACCATTATAAACAGAAAAATAATCTCACTCACTGCTTAACGTGAACCAAAAAGATACACAAGGAGAGCCTCATAGGATTTTTCTCTCAGTATTTATGCATTTATAGAGACAGAATCTAGGTGAATATAATGTCGTAGAACATACTTTCTTCTCCTTTATTCAACAGCACATTGTCGGTATCCATACCTTAATTCATCAGTCCCAGAATTTCTGGAATTTAGGTTATTTTCAGTTTTCCCTAATGTAAATAGTTTGCAGATAGCCATAACACCTTCAGAGAGCTGCTACACAGGGCTAGAGAGATGATTTAGTGGTCAAGAGCACTGGCTGCTCTTCCAGAGGACCTGAGATTCGTTCCCAGCACCCACAGGTGACTCACAACCATGTCTACCTTCAGTTCTGGAGGATTGGACACGCTCCTGGCCTCTTTAGGCACTGTATGCATGCGGTACACAGACAAACATGCAGGCAAAACATGAAATAAAATAATTTTTTAAAAACTGCTGTAGGTAATTTTTCTAAAGTGCATGTATTATTTTCTTCAGTTCCAAAAAATATAATCCAGCCTGGCTTTTTCCTTTTATTGGATATATTCTTTATTTACGTTTCATTTCCCTTTTCCTGGTTCCCTGCCCACCCAAAGGTCCCACATGCCCTTTTC